>BLSH010276363.1:156466-174381 GCA_018402905.1 Glandirana rugosa | reverse complement strand
CGTGGAATGACCTTCTCTGACAGTGGTATCACAGGATGATACGAGGGTTGGTCTTAGGGTTACGGAAGGACCGTGTGGAGAAGAGTCAGGAGCTGGTGGTGTTTGTCCCATGGGATGACTAGCCACCCCTGAGGTTAGTCCATTATATGGGGAAGGAACTGTTTAGGGGAAAGAGAGTATGTTGAAGAGGAGGGTTCGAAAGGAAATTTGAGGACGAGGTATCTGTGAGTGAATAACTGAGGACCGACCTTTACTTAGGGTGCTTTTTTGTCAAGTGGAAAATAAGAGTGGGTGTGTTTCAGAGGAGTGCGTAACTGGTGGAGGAAGAGTGTCATCCATGATGGGGAAGTTAAGAACTCAGTTTGTAAGAGGGGTATCGAACCAGCCTAGTGAGGCGTCAGTACTGGTGTTAACTTAGCATGACTGCGGAGTGATCCGACCAAGCTATGGGGAGAATGTTTGACTCAAGAATTGAAGGGGTAGTACCTACTGTGAGAAGGAGGTGGTCAATGCGTGAGGAGACTTTGTGTGGGTGAGAATAAAAGGTGAACTGTTTTTTCGTGGGATTCATTTCCAGCCAGGAGTCAATAAGTGAGTGTCTATGGAGCAGGAGTTTAAAGGAAAGCTTGGGAGGAGAAGTTGTATGAGAGAAAGGGGATTTGTCAAGGAAGGGGTATATTACCTGATTGGAGTCCCCACCGATCAGTAGGGTACCCTGTTTGTGGTGGTCGAGGACTGAGAAGAGGTGTGCCAGGAAGGCATTGGGATTCTGGTTGGGAGCATAGTAGGACACTATGGTGACAGTCTCTTCCAGTAAGGTGCCTGAGACGATTAGGAATCTCCCATCGGGATCTTTGACTTCCTTGATAAGTGTGAAAGGAGTGGACCTGTGGAAGCCTATCAGGACCCCTCTCTGCTTAGAGGCCGCGGAGGCGGTAAAGATATGGGGATATGAGTTGTGGAAGTATTTGGGGGCGGAGGTGTGTGAAAAGTGCGTTTCTTGTAAGCACACCACGTGAGCTTTAAGGGAGGCGAAAGTCCGGAAGGCTTTCACACGTTTCTGTGGTATGTTGAGCCCCTGAACATTCAACGTCAGAATGTTTAAGGGGGCCATGGTGAGAATTGGGGCAAGAGTTTATAAGGGATGTAGATGAAGGCGACCGGGCCTCCCCAAGGGCGGGAGTAAGAGGGGGAAAGCCAGAGGGGGCAGAGGGATAGAGGAAAGCGGGGAGCGGAGAGAGTAGGTGTGGTAGAAAAACTAGGCATCCCCGGACCGGGAGGGTCCGAGAGGGTAGTGTGGACAAGCATGGTGGAAGTCCCACCGAGAGGCAGAAAGCACCTGGCTCGGTGGAAAGGTTTGCTCAGAGGGCACCGTAAGAGTACCCTAAGAGCAAAGGTGGAGGCAGCAGTGACAGTCTGAGGGGGAGAGGCTAGGGCCTTGGTAATAGCAAATAGGTTAGGTTGAAATGTAGGAGCCGTTTATGACATTAGTCTTGACGTGTGCCAAGTCTGAAGAGAATAATGGTTGTCTGGTAGGGTGAAAGACCCGTATCAGGGGAGATACTGTGGGAGAGGACGGGCCTTCACTTGGTACGAGATGAGGTCAGGCTGAAAAAAGGGGGGGGGATATGCAATGGGCCTGAGCCCGGTATGGCTAGAGGTGGGCGCTCATCGTATGAGAGGAAGCTAGTGGGGTAGGGGGGAGAGAGAACAAACGATAAACATATTTATAAAACCATAACAGTAACTGTAAAGTGGGGTGGAGCGGAGAGACCGTGCGGGTCTAGGTGGGTACGGGCTCCCAACCCAGGAGCTTGAAGGAAGTTCCAGAACAGGTGCCACCAGAGGACAAACTTCTTGCAGAGTCGGTCAACAGGGAATTAGTAACAAACAAAGTGCCATAAAGGGGAGTTCAACTCATAACCTTCGGGTGGTTCATTTAAACCGGAGTCCACGCTGCAGAGTTCCATCCACATCAGGGGTAGTTACAGTCATCAGGAGAACTGCATGGTAGGGTAATCCTCTGGTCTGTGGTTGTCGGTTTGAGGAGACCAGGAAGGGTTTCGGTAAGGGAGGGGGGTTCGCAGGATAATCAGCCCCAGGTTAGGGGTGAGATACAGTTCACCACAGGGTGGAGGAGACCGAGGGGGCTGGTGGTATCTTGCAGAGGGTCGTAGGGGGACCCAGTGGGTTAAGGCAGGGTGGGTGGGTGTGTATTCGGGATACTTCGGGTCCTGGGAAAAAGTTCTCCCTAGTGGATGGTTGAAGAGGTGATGCAGTTCCCTGTCTCAGGATGGAGGAGCGGCTGGAGATGTGGCTGGATCGCTAGTTGTGGTAGGGTAGCAAGAGTCCTCTTCTTGGGAATGAAATTGCCAAGATGGGGAGTCTCTCTGGTGTGAGGTGTAGAAGAAAAACCGGAAATACCTTAGTCCTTAGACTCTAGTCCATCTTTTCATGAGGTGCGGTCTTGGGAGAGGAGTGCCTGGAACGTTTGTGGAGATTGCGGTCGTCATTTTCTGCTGAGGCGGCATGGATTTTCTGTGGTGAGCTGGAGGCAGAGCGGCGTCTTTGGCGCTGACTTTTTGGTGTTGATGGTGGTCCGGAGAGCTGGAGATCCTGTAAAAGAGACTGGAGATCCTCCTGAGTTTTGCATACATGCTTGCGACCTTCGTTGGAAAATTTCAGAGAGAAAGGGAATCCCCAGGTGTATGGGATGTGATTATCTATCAGAGTTTGCAGTTGTGGCTTCATGGCCCTGCGTTTAGCAATTGTAGTGGGGGACAGGTCTGCGAACACTTGGTACTCATAGCCCTGGAACCGCAGCGCCCCCTTGAGGCGGGCTGTCTGCATGATCTGTTCCTTGGTGCGGTAGTAATGCAATTTAAGAATAATGTCACGTGGGGGGCCCTCTTTCTTGCGGGGGATTAAAGCTCTGTGGATTCTGTCCATCTCTAATCTTTCCATGGGAATAGAGGGGACTAACTCCTGGAACAGGGCCGTGACAGTCGACTGTAAATCCACTACTGTTTCAGGGATCCCCCTAATGCGCAAATTGGACCTACGGGCCCTGTTTTCAAAGTCTTCCAATTGTGCGTGCAGGGAGAGATTTTCTTCTCTGATAGCCTCTAACTCATCAGCTTGATTGTGAACAGTGACCTCTAGTTCATCCACTTTCTGCTCTAGCTCAGCGGTGCGGTGGCCCAGCTCCCTGATCTCTTTAGTGAGGCGCTCTGTAATCTGGTCTGAGGTCTGCTTAAGGGCCTTCTGTAGCATGGACTCTATCTGACTCAGCATGTCTGGTTGAATAGGTCTAGCCCTGGGGGAGCTCGCAGGGGTGGCAGAGAGTTCGTAGTCAGACTCACCCTCATCTGGATGTGGCAGGGGTTTCATCCGGGGGGATCTCTGAGAGCCCGAGCGGCGCGGCGTGTCCGGCGCCATCTTGACCGAGGCCCGCGCCAGGACCTCGCGTATGGAGCGGGCCTTGGGCTTCGGTTTAGAGTGGACCAGGACCATCCCAGCTGGTCCTGAGTGTGCCCGGAGGTGTTATGGGTCAGCGGGAGCCGAAATGCTGTGGAGGGCTCCTGTGTCTGCGGCCGTCTCTCCCCCTCAGATGCGGAGCTCTACAGCGGCACGTCCGACATGTAGGGCTTCGCGCATGCGCCCGAGACAGCATAAAAAGTTTTTTAAGTAAATTATCCTGTTCAACTGTTGTTGCCATATGTATGGTGTGCATTATTGGTTTCATTTTTTACTTTTAGTTGGAATTTTATTCTAAATTTTGTATATTCTTATATCTTTTTGGGGGATTTTTAATACATATATGGTTTTAGGCTCTATTCACACCTCTGCATTCATTTGATGGGCTGCCCTACCATGTAACAAAAAAGCCAAAAAAGCACCTTTTTGGGTGTTGAGCTTTGTCTTCTTTTTATCACATTTTAAAGCTCATTTGTCATACATTTTTCTATGTACAGAAACACGCGTATGTTGGCTGCCTTTGTGGTGCTACGAACAGTTAATGGCATTACAACCAGGACGCGTGTTTTTTGTGCGTTCCATCAACATGTGCAAAAATGCATGCTTTTGCATGTGTTAACGGAAGACACAACACACAAAAAACATGAACTAAAAATAATGTCTTTTAATTCTACAAGATCTTTACTTTTTTTTAAAACCTACATTGTTTATTTTATTGTTTTGTATTCACTTTAATCCATCTGAAGGTAATTATTTAAGAAAGGAATATTTAATAATAAACTGGATTTAATGTTTGTTATGCATAATCCCATCACAGCTGCATTCACCAATAATTTAACCGTGATGTGCTTCATGTCCATTGATTCTGTAGAAGTTGCTTTGTCACCTGGGATAAGACTCAAATAATTTCTATTACTCTGGCTGCTTGTCCACACAAGTGTGTTTGCTCCTTGTCAGATCTGATTCATTGCATTGGAACTGACATAAAACATGAAACAGAGATCATTGAGGCATAGAGCAATTTTGGTCCACAGTGTATTATTGCACATGACTGTGGAGACTGGAGGTGCTCAAAGCTGCAATAATTTACTTTGCAGGCTCCTTCCCTGAAAAGTTCAAATTATTCTTAAATTTTAGGAAGTAGGGCATCTGTTCCGCTTAAGCACACACATCTATTCATTGTTTTTGACCGTTTATACACATACTGAGACAAGCAGATAATTCCCACATGCTTACAAACAGAATGATTCTAATAATGCAAAACTAATAGACTAAAGAGCTAAAGACTGAAGTCACTAAACAGCAGAGCACTTAAAGGGGTGATGATCTTAAAGGATGAATGGGCTTTCACAGCACACTGAAAGTTTAAACTAGCATTAGCCTGCTTAAAAAAATATTAAAGACTGTCCTTTCCTTCCACAACACTACACAGCCAGTTTAGGAGCAGTACAATGTTTGTCCCAACTTTATTTCCGCACATTGCAGTCTCCTGCCTCAGGTAAGAGGCACTCCATGCAGCTGTTTGCAAGTGTTAAATATTCATCTAGTCCAGGGAGATAGAAATCTGCACCTGGATGCCGTGGAAGATGGCAGCGTAAGAGCACAGCTCTGCCACACCGCGGTTCCTCTCTGCTCTCAAGCGTGCACCAGGAGTGCAGAAGATGGTCAAAACGCAAGGGGACATGTCCCCCACACGATCGCGCTCCCCAAGGTCGACCCCCGCAGACACCGACACCTCGATCGCAGAGATATTCTGCTCCCGCCCCGGCAATAGGAAACAGGAACAACAGGCCTCTGGAGAAGCAGCGAGGCGCAGTAGCCGCAGCCCAGAGAGACGGGACGCCACGGGTGCAGTAAGAAAGACGGCACAAACGGATGATCAGGTACATCAACCAGTATGCATATCTGACTTACAAGCTATAGCTGCTGATATCAAAGCCACATTTACAGCAGCGATTGCAGATTTAAGGAGGGATGTTCACAATATGGCCACAAGGCTAGAGGAAGTAGAGGACATTACTGAACGCCATGACTTTGAAATATAAACTTCCAGATGCTCTTTAGACTCACATACCCTGCAACTTAAGGACAGGGGACGCCATATAGAGGATCTGGAAAATCGCGGACGCAAGCATAACATCAGAATCAGAAACTTGCCTGAATCATTTGAATCAGACCAGCTTCTGCCCGCTTTATTAGCCATCTTCAATGACCTATTGGGGAGACCATTAGAAACCCCAGTGGACATGGAAAGATACCATCGAGCACTCAGACCTAGGGGGAGAGACAATGACCCCCCCCCGACAGAGATATAATATGCAATATTGTGAACTTCCAGCTGAAAGGGGAAATACTCCGCAATGCCAGGCTTAGGAATCGCATATTATATCAGGATCATGAAATAAAACTTTTCCAAGACCTTTCACAGATCACATTGCAACAGTGCAGGGACATGCGCCCCCTCCTGGACATCCTGAGAGAGAGAAACATAGCTTACAGGTGGAAATTTCCATTCTGCCTCTCTGCAGGTCCTCCTAACCACCCTGTGTTATTAAAAGTGCCAGAAGATCTGCCTTCTTTTTGTGAAAAACTCAATATCCCACAAATTGAACTACCTAACTGGTATTCCGATCTACGCCCTCAACATCGGGATCTACCTTATGAGGAGCCCATGGAGATGCCCTATCAGTCTGACCCCCAATCCCAAAGGAGGCGTAGGCTCTCTGCCAGATTCTCTCCCCCTCCTGTAAACAGACGTTCATCAAGAGAAGGCAGTCTTACTTCTTCACCGGCCCATCGTAAACCAAGAAAGGATTAAGCTTTAAAGCAGTCTTGCATGTTGTTATATAATTCTTAGCGCCGGACCTTAAGGAAAAAAAGGGGACTCTAGAACCTGACTAGACCACATATGGAACCCAATAATCCACCAATAATATGAGAGATCGCTGCGATGGATCCACTTAAAACTGTTCTTTTTGGAAAAAAAAAGGCAAGATCCTTTACGCTTCAATCTCAGAGGTTTCACATACACATGGAACACATGAACACCCACACAGCGAACATTTTTCTTATCTTCTCCAATTCACTGGATCTTCTGACCCCTCAATGCTCATATGAGCCTATCGATCTGTTGGTCTCCTACTGCAAGTGTTGGCCCCATACACTGCCTCATTTGCAGTTCTCTTGAGAAATAACAATATATAACTGACAGTCTCTTCACACTTAGCAAGACCATCATTCATATTAGTTTGTTCTTCATACTATGCTTTATTGTATATTACGCGTATACTAACTTGAATATTTTTTATATATTCTTCTTATGGCCTTGGCTATGTGGGTGCACTCCCTCTAGAGAATTCTGACTCACCATCAGTTCTCGCAAGCTTTACCATACATACCTAACTTGCAACACCAATCAAGGTAAGAATACTAATTTCTAGATTTCCTAACATCTATTGTAACACATAAAAGGGACTTCACCCACATGTCGCAACTAAGCCTCCTTCATGTTAACCCAAATGTACACTTATATTCCTCACCTTAAGCTCCCCCCAAACTCAGGAGGTTCCCCCCATATTTTTTTCCATCACAGCCTCCCAGTTAATACTGCTTTAATCCATTTATGCTGTTGGATGTATACTGGTGGGATCCCACATGGGCGATGGAGAGCCGGCGGTACAGATTAGGGTGATGGGTGAACCTCCCTACTTAGAGGAGACCACCCCCTACACCCCTGGTTTCACGCCTACACTGACCTGTTCCTACTCATTGAGAAAGATGTGACTTTTCATGGCCATACCTAATCAAGTATTTACCCTACTCGGGACCTACTACTTATTATATTCCCAACTCCTTATACCCTGACACCAACTATATACTCATACCAAAACAAGTGCCAAAGACATTGATTAAGCTGGATTCAAAATATGTTTTTCCTTTTTTTTTCTTCTCTCTCTCCATACCTTTTGTTTATATTTCCGATAAGAACAAGTCCTGCAACCCCAGTAATATGTTATGGATTATACATTCCTATTCTACACACAATGTTAATCAGTTATTACTAGTTTTAGATTTGATATTATGTTCAATTGGTTTGCATATCTACTTTTATGTTTTTGTTACCAGGCATAAGAATGTACTTACCACTCTCAGATACCCCTGTGCCGCAACAACCAAACACAAACAAATAGTTTCCAAGCACTGACCTCCCACACATTCCTAAATAAATCCTACTTCCCCTCTTAACCAACTTACATTTACATACAATATTTTTCCTCTACCCTCACAATAGTTCCTGGGACCATTTCAATACATCATCAATTTTCACCCCTAATAACGTCTGACAAATACACCCAACCCTTTACACAGAGCACTCTCATTAGCTAAGACTACATTCAACTAATGACACATCATCAACTCCCCTATTCAAGCTAACACCCTCCCACTACACCCCTAGCAATCAGTGGTCTATTTTCCTTACTACACACTCGTGTTTCATCTGTGCCTAACCCTTCCCCCTTGCCAAATAACCACTATCTCCCTTCAACGTTACTCCTAGTTTAGCCACTCGTTTTTGATAGGTCGTGGCAATTCCACTGTGAATCGCTACACGTGTTATTAACACAAGGCATCTAACAATACTTGCCATCCTCCCATCCCAGCCCTTGTTTACCACTACCTCCCCCCCTTTTTTTTTTCTTCTTCTAGCTCCTCTTTGGGGCTCCCATTATTTTATATCTACTCCCTTACGCAGAATGCCTGACCTAAAATTTATTTCCCTCAACATAAAAGGACTTAACACCCCAGAGAAAAGAAGTAAACTTTTCTTACACATGAAACATTTAAGAGCAGACATAATCCTACTCCAGAAAACCCACTTTCGCTCAGATAAGATCCCCAAGCTAACTAATAAAGAATTTCCTACAATTTTTCAAGCAACGAACAATTTAGCCAAAACAAAAGGGGTAGCAATCTTGATATCCAAAAGAATCCCTCTAGATGTAACAGATTTCCTAAGTGACGAGGAAGGACGCTACATTTTCCTCAAGGGCAACCTCTGGAATAAACCAATTACCATTGCCAATATATACAGTCCTAATAACGCACAAGTTACCTTCTTTAGGAAAACTATCACTGACCTCATCTCTTTCCAAAAGAGCATACTCATTCTGGGAGGGTATTTCAATATTGCTCTTAACCCCTTGGAAAACACGTCAACTGGTACCTCCTCAATCCCTTTCAGTGCCCTTAAGCAAATTAAAAAACAATTACACACCGCCCTTTTGCATGACGCCTGGCGAGTACAACTTCCGAACACAAAGGACTACACATTCTACTCCATGCCTCACAACCGCTATACCAGAATCGACTATTTCTGGCTCTCTCAAAAAGATCTACATATGCTTTCTAAAACCACAATAGAGAGTATGTGTCTATCTGACCACCATCCCGTCACCCTTTCATTTAAACTTCCAGAGAGCTAGCCACCCTCAAAAGTCTGGAGATTGGATGCTTCCATTCTCACAGACCCGGAATCTAACAAATCAATTCATAATAATATTAATGAGCTCTTTAAAAATAACGACACACCCGAGGTAAATCCAATCACCCAATGGGAGGCTCATAAGTGTGTTATTAGAGGTGTTTTAATCGCTCGAGCTACAGCGCGTAAAAAACTCAGACAAAACACAATCAACAAACTTTTAACCGCTTGCCGATCGCTGATCGGCAATTGACGGCGACAAGGTGGCTCGTGAGCGCAAATCGCCGTCATATGATGGCTCCACGCGCTCACTGTGTTCGGGGAGGGCCAGGGAGCGGGTGCGGCGGCTTCGATTGCCGCCGGCTACCCGCGATGGCCCCCCCGGAGTGAAGGAGCGGAGGTCCGTGTATGTAAACACGGACCTCCGCTCTGTGTGAGGGGAAGGGATGTGATCACAGCCTTCCTGTATACGAAGGCTGTGACCACTTCCCTTCCCCAGCTAGGCAAGTCCCCCTACAGTAAGAACACGCCCAGGGAACACAGTTAACCCTTAGAGCGCCCCCTGCAGGTTAACCCCTTTTTCATAGCACTGATCGCTGTATAAATGCCAATGGTCCCAAAAAAGTGTCAAAATAGTCCGACATGTCTGCTGAAATATCGCAGTACCGCTAAAAATCGCAGATCGCCGCCATTACTAGTAAAAAAAAAATAAATAATAAAAACCCCAAAAATTAATTCTCATCATCCGTAAACGCGACCACTTTTGCGCAAACCAATCAATAAACGCCGATTGCGATTTTTTTATCGCAAATATGAGGAAGAATATAAATCGGCCAAAAACGGTGAAAAAAAATGTTTTTTTATATTTTTTTTTTGGATTTGTATTTTAGCAAAAAGTAAGAAATTTGGGTTTTTTTGCAAAATGGTCGCTCTTCTTTTGTTTATAGCGGCGATCAGAAATGACGCAGAGGGGATCAAATACCACCAAAAGAAAGCTCTATTTGTGAGAAAAAAGGACGCAAATTTCGTTTGGGTACAACGTCGCACGACCGCGCAATTGTCAGTTAAAGCGGCGCATCGCCGAATCGCAAAAAGGGCTCCGGTCCTAAAGCAGCAAATCCTTCCAGGGCTGAAGTGGTTAAACAAAATACAAACTTTGGAACTTGCACACAAAAAAACAAGAGCGAACAGTACACTACTGGAATTGACCCTCTGCTCTCACAGGAAATGGGGCTCAAAGCTAAAAGAAAATACATATTATCCCAAAAATTATTCTATGAACATAGTAACAAAAGCGGCAAATATCTTGCTAGGGCCCTTCAAGAAAAAAAATCTAGTACCTCAATTAGAACAATTCAGACAGAGGGAGGCACTCTTGTCCATACCAATAAAGAGATTGCGAACCAATTCGCTGAATATTATAACAAACTATACAACCTACCACCCAAACCCAAACCCCCTAACCTAGAGGGCACAAGACATTCAATCATAAAAGACTTCTTAAAACAATATGCCCCCAAACACTCAGCAAACAAACAGCATCTAATATAGATGGCCCACTCACTGAGGAAGAATTCAAAACAGCACTGAAACAGATGAAAATGGGCAAAAGCCCAGGCCCAGACAGCTTCTCGGCTGCCTATTATAAATCTTTTCCGGAAGCCCTCTCCATGCAGACATACCCTCCAACAATCTTCTTGAAGCACACATATCTATCATCCCAAAGCCAGATAAAGACCCTTCACAGACAGCGAGCTATCGCCCCATTTCTCTTTTAAATACGGACCTCAAACTTTTTGCAAAAATTTTAGCAAACAGGATTCTCCTTTACATCCCCAACCTGGTCCACAAATAACAGGTTGGCTTCGTACCAGGTCGCAAAGCAAGAGATAATACCATAAAAGCAATTAATATACAACATTGGCTTCAAACAACCAAAACACCGGGCTTCCTACTTTCATTGGACACGGAGAAGGCGTTTGACAGGCTGACATGGGACTATTTGAAGGCAATCCTAGAAACATTAGGACTAGGCCCAAGGCTAATAGCATTTATAATGGCTCTATATAACAAACCAACTGCCAGAGTAAGGGCCAATGGCCTCCTGTCAAACGCCTTCTCCATACACAATGGCACCCAACAAGGTTGCCCACTCTCCCCCATACTTTTTATTCTTACCTTGGAACCATTCCTCCAAAAACTAAGGAATAATACGGACATAAAAGGAATCCAAATAGCAAATTACCAATACAAAATCTCTGCTTTTGCCCATGATATCCTACTCTTCCTTACAGACCCCTTAATTTCAATACCCAATGTCCTAAAAGATTTTGGTGAATTCCAGTATATAGCACACTTCAAAATAAACTTCTCTAAATCAGAAGCCCTGAACATATCTCTCCCTCCTAACATAACCAAAGCATGTAATTCAAACTTCCCCTTCATTTGGCAAAAAGAGGCCATCAAATATCTTGGTATCCATCTAACATCTTCTCCCTCCAACCTCTTCACCAGGAATTTTCCTCCTCTACTCCAAGCCATTAAAGAAGACCTAACCAGATGGCAAAAACCCCACTTTTCCTGGTTCGGTAGAGCCGCTATCATAAAAATGAATATTCTCCCCCACATTCTATACCTCTTCCAAACTGTTCCCATTGCAATCCCTCTCACCTTCTTTCACAACTTTAAAAGATTATGCTCTCAGTTCCTCTGGAACAAAAAAGCACCTAGAATTAACTTCACTCAACTCCCTACCCCAAAGCTCAAAGGTGGTTTAGGCATTCCAGATAATATCATTGGGCTTGCCAACTCCAGAGAATCATAGACTGGAACGCCCATCACCTTAGTAAAGATTGGGTGCGACTAGAAAACTCCTGTGTTGACATGGGATGTGGACTGAGACCATAAGCTGACACAGGGATTACTGGCTGGAGAGCAGAGATTCTTTTGGACAGCTGAGAAGGACCTCTGGGAAGACCCAATTTATTAACACACGTGATATGACCGCTCTTTAATGGGGGTCACACACCTTGTGGTAAGGGCATAGAGTGGATGGTGAAGTGTGTCACAGGAGTGCTTCTATTTCCTGCACGGAAGTTGGGACTCTATCTACCTCTGACTCTTTCCATATGAACTGCTCTTTCCATATGAACTGTGATTGACACTCTCCAGTGTTGTTTATTCATTTTGGAGTTGTTTTTATGCCTTTTTTGATCATGGATTTCATTTAAGCGCTGTACTCTTTGATATTTTAATGTTGACATACCCCTCCACCTCTCATCCTGGATTCCTTATACACACCTCCCACAAGAACTCAAAAGGCACCCTCTCATAGGCCCGACCCTTGACACCTTTAAAAAAGCTGCAAAAACAAGAGGAATCTCAGAACAATAGGACCTATGACCCCTCTTTTACACAACCCAACCTTTCCCCCAGGTAGGAACAAATCCTTTCTTAAAGGCTCTGAACCCCACTCTGACATTCGCATACACCATATCGCCCCCAAAGGCATCTTGCTCTCTCTCCAAGAACTTAAGAACAAATGGCCAGACTCTTCTCTTAATTTCTGGAAATCTTTCCAAATCAGAAACTTCTTTAACACCATTAAAAAGACAAACGACCTTATGCAACCACTTACCCCATTCGACAAAATCTGCCATGATAGAAAACCAGTACAACACACCATCTCAACCTTACATTCTATATTATGGGAGAATACGATCAATAACAACAGCAAATTTTGTGAGGCATGGAGTAGGGACCTACAGTTAGATATAACTGATAAACAATGGTGTCAGGTATATGACCTAGTACACAAAGGCTCGGTGAACATCACTATTCAGGAAAACAACTTTAAACTCTTAACCCGCTGGTATAAAACTCCAACCACCCTCAAACTATACAACCCAAACACAAATGACCTTTGCTGGCGTTGTCAACAAGAAAAAGGGAACCTCCTTCATATATGGTGGAACTGTAAACACATTGTTCCTTTCTGGGAAGCAGTAAGGAATCAAATTAACCTAATCACATCTCAAAATATCTCCCTGAAACCAGAACAATTCTTACTGCACATACAACATCTACCCCACACTCTGTACCGCAAATCACTCACTCAACATATGATTAATGCTGCAAAATTGTGCATTCCCAGACATTGGGGCACCCCCAAGCCACCAACAATAACAGAATGGCATAAACAATTAGAACTTATAGCAAATATGGAGGAGCTGATCGCCATAGCACCCGATTGCCCAACCAAATTCACCAAAACATGGTTTGACTGGCTCCAACATAAACGCACCACTTACCACTAAACATCTGGCCATCGTTCAACTCTTCGCTAAACGTATACTTTTAACACATTTTTGCTCTACAAGGGATTAATGTCTAGTAAAATTTTTTTTTCTCTCTCTCCCTCTCTCTCTCTTCTCCCCCTCTCTCTTCGACTCCCCTCTTTACCTTCCCTACTCCCCCCCCCCCATCCCCCCACCTAGCCACGGGGGCAACTCCACCTAGCGCAGGTCGCAGTGGAGCCGCCCATACTGAAACATTTAACCCGCTATTTACATCTGTATGGGAACTATGGAGACAAGGTTACATTTCAGATACTAATTAGCAAGACCCTTTACACATCTATCTACACAGTAAACTAACATATTGACTACCCTTGGTTCCACACTTCCCACCATATTACTTGACATTCATGCCCTTAACTACACATAAATGTACCATCTGCACAGGCGCTTTTCCCTTTCCTGAGGAAATAGGCCTCTATCCAACATCTAATTATGCCTGGATGTGAACCTGTCGTTAATGTTTAGACTTGCTATTCATGAAAACACATTGTACTACAGATATGTTCATTCCTGTACCCGAGTTTTTCTTTTTGTGTAATTTACATTTAATCCAATAAACATTTTTTGGAAAAAAAAAAAAAAAGAAATATGCAGTGAGTCTTATGCCTCATGCACACAGGACATTTTTTGACTGTTTTACAGCTGCTGTATTTAGGTGCAGATGTTTTTTCTACAGTCAATAAACTCCCCATCACATTATCCTATCCAGTACCCATTTCTCTTCTACCCAAGACCAGACTCCCTTTCTCCTGCGCCCTTTGGAACTCCTGCCCTGTCTGTAACAAACTTACTTCTCTCCATGACCTCTTTATCTCTAACTCATTTAATCTACTCGACAATACCGAAACTTGGCTTCATGATTCTGACACTGTGTCCTCTGCTGCCCTATCCCATGGTGGTCTTCTCTGGACTCACTCCCCCAGATCCAGTGGACATAAGGTAGGAGTTGTCGGAATCCTTCTAGCCCCACATAGTGCCTTTCAGGTACTTCACCCACCTCCCTCTCTGTCACTCTTCTTTTTTGAAGCACACTGCATTCATCTTTTCTCTCCAGTTTTCTAAGGATTGCTGTGATCAACAGGCTCCCTGGACCGGTATCAACCTTTCTTGATGACTTCTCTGCCTGGCTACCATACTTTCTTTCTTCACAAGAAGAATCCTTGTGATCCTCACAATCATTCTTGGTGACTTCAACATCCTTACTAATACTAATGCTCCTGCCACTTCCAAATTTCTCAGTCTAACCTCCTCCTTTGACCTGAAGCAATGGATACAGGCTCCTACTCACTCTGAAGGCAATACCCTTGACCTTGTTTTCTCCCACCTATGCACTCCATGCAACCTCTCCAACTACCCATTCCCTCTCTTTGATCACCCCCTTGTTAGTTTCACTTTCTCCCTCTCCTCCACCCCCCTCTCCCTCCAACCTCCTAAAAGTTACCCCAAATCTTGCCCAACTTCCACATTATCTCCAAAATACATCCCTTTCTCACCAATGACACGGCAAAGCTCTTAATTCACTCCCTGGTCATCTCTCTCCTCGACTACTGAACTCCCACCTCATTGGCTTACCGCTACACAGGCTATCCCCCTTCAGTCCATCATGAACACTACTGCCAGACACATCCACCTTACCAGTCACTCTGTGTTTGCTACTCCTCTCTGTCAATCCCTCCACTGGCTTCCACTCACCCAATGAATCAAATTCAAAATGCTAGGGGGCGTGGCTTGGCATGCAGCAGAGATGGAGGCACATTGAAGAAGCTCCGGAGCACACACAGCCTAACCAGCACAGCAACCACCCTGTAATGCTCAGATGCGGGTAAAAGGCTTCACATCACTTCCCATTCCCGCCTGAGACGAAGCTCAGTGGTCTCCTCTGCATGGAACATCTCAGATCTATACCGTTCCCAGTCTGCGGCCCGCAGCAGCACGGGGCCTTCCAAGATGGCGGAAGGGAGCCTGGAAGAGGATTTCAGTGAGGACTCGCAGTCAGCACCGGAGGACACAGGTAGGGGCAAATCACGAGCAGATCACCCACTGACCTATGCCGATATGTCCAGCTTCGCTGCAGACATTAAGGCCACGTTTTCATCAGCCATCATGGATCTGAAGTCCAATCTAATGGCACTGACAGAGAAAATGACGTCAGTGGAGGCTGCAGGTAAACAGAGAGACAAGGCTCTGGGCAGATTGGGGCAGATAGCGGAGGACCACTCACAGCATTTCATTGAAATGTCACGCCACATCAAGGACCTCGATAATAGGGGAGGAGAAACAATATTAGGGTGTGGGGGATACCCAAATCAGTGGAACAGGACCAGATAGTACCAGCCCTGCAACGTGTTTTCAATAGCCTACTGGAGAGGCAAGAGGACACTGAAAAATAATTTGTTCATGCACACAGAGCTCTCAGGCCCCGAAGACCAGACTCGGGCCCCCCCGAGGGACATTATATGCTGCTTTCAAAGCTTTACAGTTAAAGAGGACATAATGAGAAAAGCCAGAAAAAATGACCAAATAATTTTTAACAGTGAGTCCATTATGTTATTTCAAGATCTTTCTCAAATCACACTGAAACAGAGAAGAGCTTCAGAGACTAAGAAAAAAAGAGTTGAAATATACATGACATTTTCCCTTTGCTTTACTGGTAACTCATAATGGCCAACAGCATGTCCTGCGCTCACCCAATGATCTGCCAGACTTCTGTGTCTCTTTGAACCTAGGAACAGTTGAAACTCCAGATTGGTTCTCCGAATTTCTCTTGAAACCACTGACCAGGAGTCCCCCACGATCACCATTTTCCACCCCAGAAAAGAGACAGTGGAAGAGGATGAAAACAAACAAAGCGGGTGGCTCAAAATCGGGCACCCCTAAATCGCATGCATCCACTTCTAGAGAACAGGAAGCTGGGTAATACATTTCAATGACCTAAAACTGGAATAATGTTGTGGAAGCACCCAGTCATTTTGTTTGAACTCAGTCTACTCACTTGCATTCTCTCATACCCCATGTGGAATGTTCCTCCCTTTTTTTTTTTTCTCATGTGCCTACAGTCAAGGCTAAGATGGGCACTAAATGGTGAACAGAGGTACAACCCTGTTTTATTTATCAATGTATGAACCCCAGGCCAGACACACTGACTCCAACTGAATCCTCTCTTGGGCAGATACCCAGTACATGAGTTTGATGGCTCACACCGGACTTCAAGCAGGGCCTAAAGTGCCTTCTCAGGGTAAAGGCCCGAAAGACTTTGACGCATATCCCCCAGGAGGCCCGGGTCCAATCGATGGACTTTGACTTTGAAGCAACAAACAAAGCCACCATGTCCAACAGGCAACCTTGACAGAAACCCTGCATAACCCATAACCCATTACCCTTATTTTCCTTTTTTTTTTATTGCATACCATTAACAGGGGGACGGTTGCTTCTTATCTGAAGTTTAATAGCATCTAAAATAAGTTAGGCAGTGTGGGCAGCTCTGTTACAATGACATACACACAGGAGCAGGGATGTAATGGAAGCATTGAATGGGGTTTCTCTAAAACAGTTAGTAAAAAGCCCAACCCGAGGTGATCATATTCTTGACCTAGTACTGACAAATGGGGATCAACTGTCTGATGTTGAGGTGGGGGAAAATTTGGGTTCTAGTGATCACCAATGTCTTTGGTTTGATATTAAAACAAGGACTGAAAAATCATATACAAAAACAAAAGTTTTAGATTTTAAAAGGACACATTTTGCTGAAATGGGGAGATTTCTAAAAAATGAACTGAAAGGTTGGAGTAAAATGACAAGAGTAAGTAATCAGGGGGCACTATTAAAGTCTACCATCTTGGAGGCAACTAGGTTATATGTCAGGCCAGTTAGTGAGAATAAACGGAAGAAAAAACCAATATGGTTCACCAAAGAGGTAAGTAGGATAGTAAAGGGAAAAAAAATTGCATATAGAAGATTCAAGGAAACAGGAGGTGCAGCTGACAGAGAGGAGTATAAAAATAGACAAAAGGAGGCCAAACACATTATCGGTGCTGCAAAAGCACAGAAAGAGGAGGAAATTGCTAAGTCTATTAAGGAAGGAGATAAAACCTTTTTTAGGTACATTAGTGATAGAAGGAAAATATACAATGGGATCACCAAAATGAAAACTGGGCACAACACATATGTTGAGGGAAACCAGGATGTAGCAAAGCATTTAAACAATTACTTTTGTTCAGTCTTCTCAGAAACAGACTGCACTAATGATAACAAGTTAGGGAATCATATTGGTTCTAGTAATGATGGTTAATTTCTAGAATTTCTGGAGACAGAGGTAGCTGAGGAACTGTCTCGGTTAAAGCTTAATAAAGCAATGGGCCCTGATGGTATTCATCCCAGGGAATCACGTCAGACAAAGACTCTTCTGACTTGTTTTCATTAACAAATTTACGAAACGATGTAGGACCAAAGGGAGTTGTATACACAACACGGGTCAAAAGTAAAACCACTAGGGTAACATATAAAAGGAAGATAGTGATTACATGGATTTTTTCCAAAATAGAGGAAGGAATTATCTGAATCGTTAAAGGAGGAGAAAGACACGAAAACGTCGTGGCTAT
>BLSH010276363.1:123517-137999 GCA_018402905.1 Glandirana rugosa | reverse complement strand
TATGATTCGACGTACGTCTTATAACGCGTATCGTGTACAGTAGCCTTCGAGGTACGTCTCATAACGTGTATCATGTACAGAATCTTTAGAGGTACGTCTCATAACGTGTATCTTGTCCAGAATCATTCGAGGTACGTCTCATAACGTGTATCATGTACAGAATCTTTCGAGGTACGTCTCATAACGTGTATCTTGTCCAGAATCATTCGAGGTACGTCTCATAACGTGTATACTATACAATATCCTTCGAGGTACGTCTTATAACGTGTATAATGTACAGTATCCTTCGGGGTACGTCTAATATCGTGTATCATGTACAGTAAGACATGTTCTATGTGCAATACTCTGCATAGAGCTTCCTATGACATGTACTATGTGCAATACTCTGTATGGAGCTTCCTATGACATGTACTATGTGCTATAATCTGCATGGGGCTTCCTATGACATGTAATATGTGCAATATTCTGCATGGAGCTTCCTATAACATATCATATGTGCAATACTCTGCATGGAGCTTACTAAGACCTGTTCTATGTGCAATACTCTGCATGGAGCTTTCTAAGACATGTACTATGTGCAATACTCTGCATGGAGCTTACTAAGACCTGTTCTATGTGCAATACTCTGCATGGAGATTTCTAAGACATGTACTATGTGCAATACTCTGCATGGAGCTTCCGATGACATGTGCTATGCGCAATATTCTGCATGCAGCTTAGTATGACATGTCCTATGTGCAATATTCTGCATGGAACTTTCTATGACATGTGCTATGTGCAATACTCTGCATGGAGCCTCCTATGTCATTTACTATGTACAATATTCTGCAGGGAGCTTCCTAAGACATGTCCAATATGCAATATTCTGCATGGAGCTTTCTATGATATGTACTATGTGCAATATTCTGCATGGAGCTGCCTGTGAAATGTACCATGTGCAATACTCTGCATGGAGCTTCCTATGACATGTACTATGTGCAATACTCAGCATGGAGCTGTCTATGATATGTACTATGTGCAATATTCTGCATGGAGCTGTCTATGATATGTACTATGTGCAATATTCTGCATGGGGCTTTCTATGATATGTACTTTGTGCAATATTCTGCATGGAGCTTCCTATGGCATTTATTATGTGCAATATGCTGCATGGAGCTTCCTAAGACATGTCCTATGTGCAGTACTCTGCATGGAGCTTCCTATGATATGTACTATGTGCAATATTCTGCATGGAGCTTCTTAAGACAATATTCTGCATGGAATTTCCTATGGGATTTACTATGCGCAATATTCCGCATGGAGCTTCCTACGACATGTACTATGTGCAATACTCTGCAAGGAGCATGAACCGCTGCAAACAACTATTTGGTGACTGTAAACACTATCTGGGACCATATATACCCCACTATGGTGACTGTATACACTATCTGGGACCCTGTATACCCTATCTGGGAACCTGTATGTGCAATAATCTGCATAGAGCTTCCTATGACATGTCCTAAGTGCAATACTCTACATGGAGCTTCCTTTGACATGTAATATGTGCAATACTCTGCATGGAGCTTCCTATGACATGTACTATGTGCAATATTCTGCATGGAGCTATGTGCGACATGTCCTATGTGCAATATTCTGCATGGAGCTTTCAATGACAAGTACTATGTGCAATACTCTGCATAGAGCTTCCTATGTCATTTACTATGTGCAATAATCTGCATGGAGCTTCCTAAGACATGTCCTATGTGCAATATTCTGCATGGAGCTTTCTATGATATGTACTATGTGCAATATTCTGCATGGAGCTTTATATGATATGTACTATATGCAATATTCTGCAAGGAGCTGCCTGTGACATGTACCATGTGCAATACTCTGCATGGAGCTTCCTATGACATGTACTATGTGCAATACTCTGCGTGGAGCTTCCTATGACATGTAATATGTGCAATATTCTGCACGGACCTTCCTATGGCATTTATTATGTGCAATATGCTGCATGGAGCTTCCTAAGACATGTCCAATGTTCAATTCTCTGCATGGAGCTTCCTAGGATAGGTACTATGTGCAATATTCTGCATGGAGCTTCTTAAGACAATATTCTGCATGGAACTTCCAATGGATTTACTATGTGCAATATTCTGCATGGTTCTTCCTATGACATGTACTATGTGCAATACTCTGCATGGAGCATGAACCACTACAAACCCCTATCTGGTGCCTGTATACACTATCTGGGACCCTGTATACCATATCTGGGACCCTGTATGTGCAATACTCTACATGGAGCATCCTATAACATGTCCTCTGTGCAATACTCTGCGTGGGGCTTCCTATGACATGTAATATGTGCAATATTCTGCACGGACCTTCCTATGACATATCTTATGTGCAATACTCTGCATGGAGCTTAATAAGACATGTCCTATGTGCATTACTCTGCATGGAGCTTCCTATGACATGTAATATGTGCAAAATTCTGCATGGAGCGTCCTATGACATATCCTATGTGCAATACTCTGCATGGAGCTTACTAAGTCATGTTCTATGTGCAATATTCTGCATGGAGCTTCCTGTGACATCTACTATGTGCAATACTCTTCACCGAGCATGAACCACTACAAACCCATACCTGGTGCCTGTATACACTATCTGGGACCCTGTATACCCTATCTGGGACCCTGTATGTGCAATACTCTGCATGGAGCTTCCTAAGACATGTGCTATGTGCAATACTCTGCATCGAGCATGAACTACTACCAACCCCTATCTGGTGCCTGTATACACTATCTGGGACCCTGCATATCCTATCTGGGACCCTGTACGTGCAATACTCTGCAAGGAGCTTTCTATGACATGTACTATGTGCAATACTCTGCATGAAGCTTCCTATGACATGTACTATGTGCAATATTCTGCATGGAGCTATGTATGACATGTCCTATTTGCAATATTCTGCATGGAGCTTTCAATGACATGTACTATGTGCAATACTCTGCATGGAGCTTCCTATGTCATTTACTATGTGCAATATTCTGCATGGAGCTTCCTAAGACATGTCCTATGTGCAATATTCTGCATGGAGCTTTCTATGATATGTACTATGTGCAATATTCTGCATGGAGCTTTATATGATATGTACTATATGCAATATTCTGCAAGGAGCTGACTGTGGCATGTACCATGTGCAATACTCTGCATGGAGCTTCCTATGACATGCACTATGTGCAATATTCTGCATGGGGCTTTCTATGATATGTACTATGTGCAATATTCTGCATGGGGATTCCTATGGCATTTACTATGTGCAATATTCTGCATGGAGCTTCCTAAGACATGTCCTATGTACAATATTCTGCATGGAGCTTTCTATGATATGTACTATGTGCAATATTCTGCATGGAGCTTTATATGATATGCAATATTCTGCAAGGAGCTGCCTGTGACATGTACCATGTGCAATACTCTGCATGGAGCTTCCTATGACATGTACTATGTGCAATATTCTGCATGGGGCTTTCTATGATATGTACTATGTGCACTATTCTGCATGGAGATTCCTATGACATTTATTATGTGCAATACTCTGCATGGAGCTTCTTATGATATGTTCTATGTGCAATATTCTGCATGGAGCTTCTTAAGACAATATTCTGCATGGAACTTCCTATGGGATTTACTATGTGCAACATTCTGCATGGAGCTTCCAATGACATGTACTATGTGCAATACTCTGCATGGAGCATGAACCGCTGCAAACCCCTATCTGGTGCCTGTATACACTATCTGGGACCATATAAACCCCTATCTGGTGACTGTATACACTATCTGGGACCCTGTATACCCTATCTGGGACCCTGTATGTGCAATACTCTGCATGAAGCATCCTATGACATGTCCTATGTGCAATACTCTGCGTGGAGCTTCCTATGACATGTAATATGTGCAATATTCTGCACGGAGCTTCCTATGACATATCTTATGTGCAATACTCTGCATGGAGATTACTAAGACATGTCCTATGTGCAATACTCTGCATGGAGCTTCCTATGACATGTACTATGTGAAATACTCTGCGTGGAGCTTCCTATGACATGTACTATGTGTAATACTCTGCATGGAGCTTTCTATGATTGTACTATGTGCAACATTCTGCGTGGAGCTTTCTAAGGCATGTGCTATGTGCAATATTCTGCATTGAGCTTCCTATGGGATTTACTATGTGCAATATTCTGCATGGAGCTTCCTATGGGATTTACTATGTGCAATATTCGGTATTGCACTTCCTATGACATGTACTATGTGCAACATTCTACATGGAGCTTTCTAAGGCATGTGCTATGTGCAATATTCTGCATGGAGCTTCCTAAGACATGTCCTATGTGCAATATTCTGCATATAGCTTTCTATGATATGTACTATGTGCAATACTCTGCATGGAGCTTCCTATGATATGTACTATGTGCAACATTCTGCATGGAGCTTTCTAAGGCATGTGCTATGTGCAATATTCTGCATGGAGTTTCCTATGGGATTTACTATGTGCAATATTCGGTATGGCACTTCCTATGACATGTACTATGTGCAATATTCTGCATGGAGCTTTCTATGATATGTACTATGCGCAATATTCTGCATGTAGCTACCTATGACATGTACTATGTGCAGTACTATGTATGGAGCATGAACCCCCTTGAACCCCTATCTGGTGAATGTATACACTATCTGGGACCATATATACCCCTACATGGTGACTGTATACACTATCTGAGTCCGTATATACCCCTATCTGGTGACTGAATACACTATCTGGGACCCTGTATACTCCTATCTGGGACCCTGTATACCCTATCTGGGACCCTGTATGCCCCTATCTGGTGAGTGTGTACACTATCTGAGACCCTGTATACCCCTGTCTGGGACCCTGTATGTGCAATACTCTGCATGGTGATTCCTATGACATGTCCTATGTGCAGTACTCTGCATGGAGCTTCCTATGATATGTACTATGTTTAATATTCTGCATGGGGCTTTCTATGATATGTACCATGTGCAATATTCTGCATGGAGCTTCATATGGCATTTATTATGTGCAATATTCTGCATGGATCTTCCTATGACATATCCTATGTGCAATACTCTGCATGGAGCTTACTAAGACATGTTCTATGTGCAATACACTGCATGGAGCTTCCTATGATATGTACTATGTGCTATACTCTGCATGGAGCATGAACGGGTGCCAATCCCCTATCTGTGTCTGTATACACTATCTGGGACCGTATATACCCCTATCTGGTGACTGTATATACTATCCGGGACCCTGTACACCCTATCTGGGACCCTGTATGTGCAATTCTCTGCATGGAGCATCCTTTGACATGTCCTATGTGCAATACTCCGCCTGGAGCTTCCTATGACATGTAATATGTGCAATATTCTGCACGGAGCTTCCTATGACATATCTTATGTGCAATACTTTGCATGGAGCTTACTAAGACATGTTCTTTGTGCAATACTGTGCATGGAGCTTCCTATGACATGTACTATGTGCAATACTTTGCATGGAGCATGAACAGCTGCAAACCCCTATCTGGTGCCTGTATACTCTATCGGGGACTGTATATACCCCTATCTGGAGACTGTATACACTATCTGGGACCTGTACACCCTATCTGGGACCCTGTATGTGCAATGCTCTGCATGGAGCTTCCTTTGACATGTCCTATGTGCAATATTCTGCACGGAACTTCCAATGACATATCTTATGTGCAATAATCTGCATGGAGCTTACAAGACATGTCCTATGTGCAATACTCTGCATGGAGCTTCCTATGACATGTATTATGTTCAATACTCTGCATGAAGCTTCCTATGACATGTACTATGTGCAATATTCTGCATGGAGCTTCCTATGACATTTCCTATGTGCAATATTTTGCATGGAGCTTCATAAGACATGTCCTATGTGCAATATTCTGCATGGAGCTTTCTATGATATGTACTATGTGCAATATTCTGCATGGAGCTGTCTGTGATATGTACTATGTGCAATATTCTGCATGGAGCTGCCTGTGATATGTACTATGTGCAATACTCTGCATGGAGCTTCCTAAGGCATTTACTATTTGCAATATTCTGCATGGAGCTTCCTAAGACATGTCCTATGTGCAATATTCTGCATGGAGCTTCCTATGATATGTACTATGTGAAATTTTCTGCATGGAGCGTCTTAAGGCAATATTCTGCAGGTAACTTCCTATGGTAATATACTATGTGCAATATTCTGCATGGAGCTGCCTGTGACATATACCATGTGCAATACTCTGCATGGAGCTTTCTATGGCATTTATTATGTGCAATATTCTGCATGGAGCTTTCTAAGACATGTCCCAAGTGCAATACTCTGCATGGAGCTTCCTATGATATGTACTATGTGAAATATTCTGCATGGAGCTTCTTAAGGCAATATTCTGCATGTAACTTCCTATGGTAATTTACTATGTGCAATATTCTGCATGGAGCTTCCTATGACATGTACTATGTGCAATACTCTGCATGGAGTATGTACCGCTGCAAACCACTATCTGGTGCCTGTATACACTATCTGGGACCATATATACCCCTATCTGGTTACTGTATAAACCATCTGGGACCCTGCTTACCCTATCTGGG
Source organism: Glandirana rugosa (assembly GCA_018402905.1). Lineage (NCBI taxonomy): Eukaryota > Metazoa > Chordata > Amphibia > Anura > Ranidae > Glandirana > Glandirana rugosa. The sequence goes on along the minus strand of BLSH010276363.1, from coordinate 131,327 downwards.
ACCCAGTATGTGCAACCTATGACATGTCCTATATGAAATATTTTGCATGGAGCTTCATAAGACATTTCCTATGTGCAATATTCTGCATATAGCTTTCTATGATATGTACTATGTGCAATATTCTACATGGAGCTTTCTATGATATTTACTATGTGCAATATTCTGCATGGAACTGCTTATAATATGTACTATGTGCACTATTCTGCATGGAGCTTCCTAAGGCATGTGCTATGTGCAATACTCTGCATTGAGCTTCCTATGATATGTACCATGTGCAATATTCTGCATGGAGCTTCCTAAGGCATGTGCTATGTACAATATTCGGCATAGAACTTCATATGGAATTTACTATGTGCAATATTCTGAATGGCACTTCCTATGACTTGTACTATGTGCTAAATTCTACATGGAGCTTCCTATGACATGTACTATGTGCAATACTCTGTATGGAGCATGAAGCGCCGCAAACTCCTATTTGGTGAATGTATACACTATCTGGGACCGTATATACCCCTACTTGGTGACTGTATACACTATCTGAGACCCTATATACCCCTATCTGGTGACTGTATACATTATCTGGGACCCTGTGTACCCCTATCTGGGAGTCTGCATACCCTATCTGGGACACTGTATGCCCCATCTGATGACTGTATACACTATCTGAGACCCTGTATACCCCTATCTGGGACCCTGTATACCCCTATCTGGGACCCTGTATGTGCAATACTCTGCATGGAGCTTCCTATGACATGTCCTATGTGCAATACTCTGCAAGGAGCTTCCTATGAAATGTAATATGCGCAATACTCTGCATGGAGCTTTCTATGATATGTACTATGTGCAATATTTTGCTTGGAGCTTTCTATGTTATGTTCTATGTGCAATATTCCGCATGGAGCTTCGTAAGACTTGTACTATTTCCAATATTCTACATGGAGCTTCATATGACATGTACTATGTTCAATACTCAGTATGGAGCATGAAACGCCGCAAACTCCTATTTGGTGAATGTATACACTATCTGGACCCGTATATACCCCTACTTGGTGACTGTATACACTATCTGAGACCTTATATACCCCTATCTGCTGACTGTATACACTGTCTGGGACCCTGTATACCCCTATCTGGGACCCTGTATACCCTATCTGGGACCCTGTATGCTCCATCTGGTGACTGAATACACTATCTGAGACCCTGTATACCCCTATCTGTGACCCTTTATTCCCCTATCTGGGACCCTGTATGTGCAATACTCTGCACGGAGCTTCCTATGGCATGTCCTATGTGCAATAGTCTGCACGGAGCTTCCTAGGAAATGTAATATGTGCAATACTCTGCATGGAGCTTTCTATGATATGTACTATGTGCAATATTCTGTATGGAGCTTCCTATGGCATTTATTATGTGCATTATTCTGCATGGAGCTTCCTATGACATATCCTATGTGCAATACTATGCATGGAGCTTACTAAGACATGTTTTATGTACAATACTCTGCATTGAGCTTCCTATGACATGTACTATGTGCAATACTCTGCATGGAGCTTCCTATGACATGTAATATGTGCAATATTCTTCATGGAGCTTCCTATGACATCTCCTAAGTGCAATACTCTGCATGGAGCTTACTAAGACATGTTCTAGTTGCAATACTCTGCATGGAGGTTCATATGACATGTACTATGTGCAATACTCTGCATGAAGATTCCTTTGACTTGTACTATGTGCAATACTCTGCATGGAGCTTACTAAGACATGTTCTATTTGCAATACTCTGCATGGAGATTCCTATGACATGTACTATGTGCAATACTCTGCATGAAGATTCCTATGACTTGCACTATGTGCAATATTCTGCATGGAGCGTCGTATGACATGTCCTATGTGCCAGATCCTGCATGGAGCTTTCTATGACATGTACTATGTGCAATGTTCTGCATAGAGCTTCCTATGTCATTTACTATGTGCAATATTCTGCATGGAGCTCTCTAAGACATATCATATGTGTAATATTCTGCATGGAGCTTTCTATGATAAGTACTATGTGCCATATTCTGCATGGAGCTGCCTGTGACATATACCATGTGCACTACTCTGCATGGAACTTCCTATGGCATTTATTATGTGCAATATTCTGCATGGAGCTTCCTAAGACATGTCCTATGTGCAATACTCTGCATGGAGCTTCCTATGATATGTACTATGTGAAATATTCTGCATGGAGCTTCTTAAAACAATATTCGACATGGAACTTTCTATGGGATTTACTATATGCAATATTCTGCATGGAGCTTCCTATGACAAGTACTATGTGCAATTCTCTGCATGGAGTATGAACCGCTACAAACCACAATCTGATGCCTGTATACACTATCTGGGACCCTATATACCCCTATTTGGTGAATGTATAAACTATCTGGAACTCTGTATACCCCTATCTGAAACCCTGTATACCCTATCTGGGACCATGTATGCCCCATCTGGTGACTGTATACACTATCTGAGACCCTGTATACCCCTATCTGGGACCCTGTATATCCCTATCTGGGACCCTGTATGTGCAAAACTCTGCATAGAGCATCCTATGACATGTCCTATGTGCAATACTCTGCATGGAGCTTCCTATAACATGTAATATGTGCAATATTCTGCACGCAGCTTCCTATTACATATCTTATGTGCATTACTCTGCATGGAGCTTACTAAGACATTTCATATGTGCAATACTCTGCATGGAGTTTCCTATGACATCTACTATGTGCAATACTCTGCATGGAGCTTCCTATGACAGGTAATATGTGCAATATTCTGCACGGAGCTTCATATGACATGTCTTATGTGCAATACTCTGCATGGAGCTTACTAAGACATGTCCTAAATGTAATACTCTGCACGGAGCTTCCTATGAAATGTAATATGTGCAATATTCTGCATGGAGATTTCTATGATAGTTACTATGTGCAATATTCTGCATGGAGCTTAGTATGGTATTTATTATGTGCAATATTCTGCATGGAGCTTCCTATGACATATCCTATGTGCAATATTATGCATGGAGCTTACTAAGACATGTTCTATATGCAATATTCTGCATGCAGTTTCCTATGACATGTACTATGTGCAATACTCAGCATGGAACTTCGTATGACATGTACTATGTGCAATACTCTGCATGGAGCTTCCAATGTCATTTACTATGTGCAATATTCTGCATGGAGCTTTCTAAGACTTGTCATATGTGCAATAGTCTGCATGGAGCTTTCTATGATATGTACTATGTGCAATATTCTGCTTGGAGCTTTCTATGATATATACTATGTGCAATATTCTGCATGGAGCTGCCTGTGACATATACCATGTGCAATACTCTGAGTGGAGCTTCCTATGGCATTTATTATGTGCAATATTCTGCATGGAGCTTCCTAAAACATATCCTATGTGCAATACTCTGTATGGAGCTTCATATGACATGTACTATGTGCAATACTCTGTATGGAGCATGAAACGCCACAAACTCCTATTTGGTGAATGTATACACTATCTGGGACCATATATACCCCTACTTGGTGACTATATACACTATCTGAGACCCTATATACCCCTATCTGGTAACTGTATAAACTATCTGGGACCCTGCATACCCCTATCTTGGAGCCTGTATATCCTATCTGGGACCCTGTATGCCCCATCTGGTGACTGTATACACTATCTGAGACCCTGTATACCCCTATCTGGAACCCTGTATACCCCTATCTGGGACCCTGTATGTGCAATACTCTGCATGGAGCTTCATATGACATGTCCTATGTGCAATACTCTGCACGGAGCTTCCTATGAAATGTAATATGTGCAATACTCTGCATGGAGCTTTCTATGATATGTACTATGTGCAATATTCTGCTTGGAGCTTTCTATGATATGTTCTATGTGTAATATTCTGAACAGAGCTTCCTAAGACTTGTACAATGTGCAATATTCTACATGGAGCTTCATATGACATGTACTATGTTCAATACTCTGTATGGAGCATGAAATGCCGCAAACTCCTATTTGTGAATGTATACACTATCTGGGACCGTATATACCCCTACTTGGTGATTGTATACACTATCTGAGACCTTATATACCCCTATCTGGTGACTGTATACACTATCTGGGACCCTCTATACCCCTATCTGGGACCCTGTATACCCTATCTGGACCCTGTATGCCCTATCTGGTGATTGTGTACACTATCTGAGACCCTGTATACCCCTATCTGGGACCCTGTATACCCCTATCTGGGACCCTGTATGTGCAATACTCTGCATGGAGCATCCTATGACATGTCCTATGTGCAATACTCTGCATGGAGCTTCCTATAACATGTAATATGTGCAATATTCTGCACGGAGCTTCCTATTACATATCGTATTTGCATTACTCTGCATGGAGCTTACTAAGACATTTCCTATGTGCAATACTCTGCATGGAGTTTCCTATGACATGTACTATGTGCAATACTCTGCATGGAGCTTCCTATGACATGTTATATGTGCAATATTCTTCAAGGAGTTTCATATGACATGTCTTATGTGCAATACTCTGCATGGAGCTTACTAAGACATGTCCTAAATGCAATACTCTGCATGGAGCTTCCTATGGCATGTACTATGTGCAATACTCTGCATGGAGCTTCCTATGACATGTACTATGTGAAATACTCTGCATGGAGCTTCCTATGACATGTACTATGTGTAGAGTTGATCGAACCTCTGGAAGTACGGGTTCCACAGGTTCGGCCGAACTTCCGGACAAAGTCCAGGTTCGGGTCCGGACTTGACCGGAACTTTGACCCGGACCCCGAACCCCATTGAAATCAATGGGGACCTGAACTTTTAGGCACAAAAATGGCTGTAATAAAGTCCTGGCAAGTCCTAGAGATCTGCAAAAGTAAGGAAAATGGGTTAAGGGTCGGACAAGTGCCCTACAAAGAAATGTGGATAGGGAAATAACTTAAAATAATTTTTAACCTAAAATCACATAAAAAAATAAAAAATGGAGGTGGATGTGGAGTTGGAGGTTGTGGAGGCGGTGAAAGTGGCGGTGGAGGAGGAGGCGGTAGCCAACAAAGTTTTTTTTTATTTTTGGAATTTTTTTGTTTTTTTTTAAAACAGTAATGTAGATGCACTTTTTAATTTTGTGCAAGAAACAATAAGCTGTCCCTTTAAGCAACAGTAGGAACCTCTCCCTATAGAACTAGGAGATGTTTTTAGATTCTAAAATCATCTCCAAGTTGTACAGGGAAAGGCTCCAGCTGTCCCTTTAAGGGAAAGATTACTGTTCTAAAATAATCTCCAACTTGTATAGGAAAAGTCTATTGCATCCGCAAAGAGCCATATTATTGTTCTAAAATCATCTCCAAAGTGTATAGGAAACGTGTATTGCAGCCACATAGAGCCATATTACTGTTCTAAAATCATCTCCAAAGTGTATAGGAAAAATGTATTTCAGCTGCAAAGAGCCACATTACTGTTCTAAAATCATGTCCAAAGTGTATAGGAAAAGTCTTATTGCAGCCGCATAGAGCCATATTACTGTTCTTCCAGCCGCATAGAGAGTCATATTATTGTTCAAAATTCTATGTTCTATTCTAAGTTCTATGCGGCTGCAATACACTTTTCCTATACACTTTGGAGATGATTTTAGAACAATAATCTTTCCCTTAAAGCAACAGCTGGAACCTTTCCCTGTACAACTTGATGATGATTTTAGAAGAATAATCTTTTCCTTAAAGCAACAGACTCTACCTAGTCCAGTCAGATCGTACTGTGCAGCAGGATGAGGTCTGCAATCTGTCCCTCAAAGCAGCAGTACTAGTATCTCTCCCTAGTCTACAATCAGATCGTTCAGTAATGCAGGATGAGATGTTCTATAATATCTGCAATCTGTCCCTCACAGAGCCAGCAGCATCCTCTCCCTAGACTATCCTGAGAGCAAATGACATGCAGCACGGTGACTCCAGCCCCATATAGAGGCTGGGTGACATGATGCACTGGCCAATCGCAGCCATGCCATTAGTAGGCATGGCTGTGATGGTTTCTAGGGAAAACCAGTGAAACACGTGTTGATTGGCTGCTGTTCAACGCGTGGAATAAAATATCAGAACCCCAGAACCGAACCCAGACTTTTTTTTTGAAGAGTCCGGGATCGGGTCGCGGACATCCCAAAGATAAGTATGGACCCGAACTTTACAGTCCGGGTTCGATCAACTCTAACTATGTGCAATATTCTGCATGGAGCTTCCTATGCCATGTCCTATGTGCAATATTTTGCATGGAGCTTCATAAGGCATGTCCTATGTGCTATGTTCTGCATGGAGCTTCCTAAGGCATGTGCTATGTACAATATTCTGCATGGAACTTCCTATGGGATTTACTATGTGCAATATTCTGCATGGCACTTTCTATGACATGTACTATGTGCAATATTCTGCATGGAGCTTTCTATGACATGTACTATGTGCAATACTCTGTATGGAGCATGAAACGCCGCAAACTCCTATTTGGTGAATGTATACACTATCTGGGACCTTATATACCCCTACTTGGTGACTGTATACACTATCTGAGACCGTATATACCCCTATCTGGTGACTGTATACACTATCTGGGACCCTGTATACCCCTATCTGGGACCCTGTATACCCAATCTGGGACCCTGTATGCCCCATCTGGTGACTGTATACACTATGTGAGACCCTGCATACCCCTATGTGGGACCCTGTATACCCCTATCTGGGACCATGTATGTGCAATACTCTGCATGGAGCTTCCTATGACATGTCCTATGTGCAATACTGTGCATGGAGCTTCCTATGATATGTAATATGTGCAATACTCAGCATGGAGCTTTCTATGATATGTACTATGTGCAATATTCTGCTTGGAGCTTTCTATGATATGTTCTATGTGCAATATTCTGCACGGAGCTTCCTAAAACATGTACTATGTGCAATATTCTACATGGAGCTTCCAATGATCTGTACTATGTGCAATACTCTGTATGGAGCATGAAAAGCCACAAACTCCTATTTGGTGAATGTATACACTATCTGGGACCGTATATACCCCTACTTGGTGACTGTATACACTATCTGAGACCGTATATACCCCTATCTGGCCACTGTATACACAATCTGGGACCCTGTATACCCCTTTCTGGGACCCTGTATACCCTATCTGGGACCCTGCATGCCCCATCTGGTGACTGTATACACTATCTGAGACCCTGTATACCCCTATCTGGGACCATGCATACCCCTATCTGGGACCCTGTATGTGCAATACTCTGCATGGAGCTTCCTATGACATGTCCTATGTAGAGTTGAGCGAACCTCTGGAAGTTCGGGTTCTGCTGGTCCGTCCGAACTTCGGGACAAAGTCCGGGTCCGGGTCCGGACGGAACCCGAACGATCGCACGGACAGCGAACCCCATTGAAATCAATGGGGACCCGAACTTTTAGGCACAAAAATGGCTGTAACAAAGTCCTGGAAAGCCCTAGAGGGCTGCAAAAGGAAGTAAAATGGGGGTAAGGGTAGGGCAAGTGCCCTACAAAAAAATGGGGACAGGGAAATAACTTTAAATATTTAAAAAAAAATAAAAACATAAAAAAAGCAAAAATGGAGGTGAATGTGGATCATCTTCAAACTGTGTCTGAAAAGTATTAATTAACGGTAGAAGCCATATAACTGTTCTAATATCATCTTCAAACTAGGGCAAGTGCCCTACAAATAACTTCTACTAGGTGTAAGTGGAGGTAAAA
>BLSH010276363.1:82857-113971 GCA_018402905.1 Glandirana rugosa | reverse complement strand
CCAAATGGCCATAAGCGACACATGTCGCTTATACCGAAATTGGCTATAACTCCTTTCCGGTGTATGTAATCACCCCACACATGCACTAACCTGCCAATTACAATGAATCACTACCCAATACAGCTCTCTGAACTTATATTACATAGCAATTATGCTACTGTTCCATTAAAGGGTAAATTACAACACAAAGGAATATAGCTGCAGACCTCTGTCACATTGATCAGATGCCACAGAAAGCCTACAGATCATTATCCTTACATAAAAGGCAATACTAATTCCATAACGCAAGTGAACCGCCGCCAAGCAGATCGATCTGTACAGAAGACAGGGGCCCCCTGATTGACGGTAATACACCCGCGCCACAGAACGTGCATTGCACCTCAAAGATCCGGACCAGCGTTTGCTCCAGCGATAACCGCTCAGGGCGCCTGCTGGCTGGGATGATCGGGCGGGTAGCGTGTAATTATCAAATGATGGAAGGTATCCATTGTATGTGGCCTTTCCTCAATATCGGTTAAAGCCATATTCGCTGTACACAGCGAATACCGGTAAACCAACACTGGGAGACACTGTGACAATACATAATACACATCCTAAATTTCTACAACATGTAATATGTGCAATATTCTGCATTGAGCTACCTATGGAATTTATTATGTGCAATATTCTGCATGGAGCTTCCTAAGACATGTCCTATGTGCAATTCTCTGCATGGAGCTTCCTATGACATGTACTATGTGCAATATTCTGCATGGAGCTTCCTATGACATGTAATATGTGCAATATTCTGCACGGAGCTTCCTATGACATATCTTAAGTGCAATACTCTGCATGGAGCTTCCTAAGCCATGTCCTATGTGCAAAACTCTGCATGGAGCTTCCTATGACATGTACTATGTGCAATACTCTGCATGGAGCTTCCTATGACATGTGCTATGTGAAATACTCTGCATGGAGCTTCCTATGACATGTACTATGTGCAATATTCTGCATGGAGCTTCCTATGACATGTCCTGTGTGCAATATTTTGCATGGAGCTTCATAAGACATATCCAATGTGCAATATTCTGCATGAATCTTTCTATGATATGTACTATGTGCAATATTCTGCATGGAGCTTTCTATGATATGTACTATGTGCAATATTCTGCATGGAGCTGCCGGTGATATGTACTATGTGCAATACTCTGAATGGAGCTTCCTATGGCATTTACTATGTGCAATATTCTGCATGGAGCTTCCTAAGACATGCCCTATGTGCAATACTCTGCATGGAGCTTCCTATGATATGTACTATGTGCAATATTCTGCATGGAGCTTCCTAAGGCATGTGCTATGTGCAATATTCTGCATGGAACTTCCTATGGGATTTACTATGTGCAATATTCTGCATGGAGCTTTCTAAGACATGTACAATGTGCAATATACTGCATGGAGCTTCCTATGACATGTACTATGTACAATACTCTGTATGGAGCATGGACCGCTATCTGGTGAATGTATACACTATGTGGGAAAGTATATACCCCTACATGGTGACTGTATACACTATCTGAGACCGTATATACTCCTATCTGTTGACTGTATACACTATCTGGGACCCTGTATACCCCTATCTGGGACCCTGTATACCCTATCTGGGACCCTGTATACCCCTATCTGGTGACTGTATACACAATCTGGGACCCTGCATACCTCTATCTGGTGACTGTATACACTATCTGGGACCCTGTATACCCCTATCTGGTGACTGTATACATTATCTGGGACCCTGCATACCCCTATCTGGTGACTGTATACACTATCTGGGACCCTGTATACCCTATCTGGTGACTGTATACACAATCTGGGACCCTGCATACCTCTATCTGGAGACTGTATACACTATCTGGGACCCTGTATACCCCTATCTTGTGACTGTATACACTATCTGGGACTTTAACTGATGTGTCAAACAAAATTAAAAAATAGTCATTTCCAGCGCTAGAGGACCCTCAAGATGGCAAACAACCGTAACATCAGGGTAAGGAACCAGATGGATGCACCCTTCCACGGACAGGGAGATCCGAAAGAACTGAAACAATAAAACAAATGGAAGGCGCGCACACCTAGTGCATTACCAAAATGTATTTAATATATTGGAAAAGTTAAAATTTCATACTCACAAAAGTCAAAGGCAAAAAGCCATAAGAAACAATGGAATAAAATCAACACAAGCGGGTAAAATCTGACGCGTTTTGGGGCAAACCCCCTTCTTCAGAGCTACGCTGATCTAGCCTGCCAGACCGATCAATATATAAAGAAAGGAAAAAGGTAGACAGGAACATTTATCTTTATCTGATATTATGTGCAATTGGCAATTTCTTAAAAAGGCACTGTACCATACTATTATATATTTATGGTTGAATATGTTTTTATTTAGAATATCGAGAAAGGTACGTAAATACAGGTAATGCTTAAGTGTATACATAAGTTGGTCGGCAGAAAGCCGAGCAGGTGCAATGAATTATCACCGACTGAACAAATAATGAGAAAAAAAGGAAAGGGGATTATAACATACACGCATATGAGAACAGTCTGCAGGATAATGAAACGCAAAGCATTAAACTGAAAAAAAACATTTCAATCAATGAAGTAATACCTTCTTCTAAATAAGAAGAGGAAAGCAGAAATGAATAAAGAGGGGGGTAGAGAAGAAAGGAGAATGAAGTGCAATGGAAATAGGAGAAAAGAACCAAGTAGGGGGATAGAGATAGGCAGAAAAAAGGAGATAGAGAGAGAGAGGAGACAGAGGACGGGGTGGCGAACCCCCTCAGCAATTCATATATTTCATTGCCACCGCCCATTATAGTGAGCAGTAGCACTCACCCTGGGAGGGTTAACAAAGGGTATAATTATAAGTAAACTATTTAGTAGAGGATTCATGACTACACTCGTGATTTCAGTTCAGGGGAAGAGGAGTATTCCATCCAGATTGTCCACAATAATTTAAATTTGTCCCATGTATCTTTTTCTAGGGCATCTAGTTCTTCCATTAGCATGATATCATTCATCACAGTAACCCAGTTGGAAAGAGGGGGAGTGGTTTGGGCCTTCCAGAATTTAGAAATGACTTGTCTCCCTGCTGTAAGGAAGAATCGCAGCAATTTCGTTTTTTGCGATTTAATTGAACCTGGGAGAATAGAGAGAAGGGCTATTTGTGGGCTGGGGACTAAGGGGTCATCATATAAGTCTGTGTATGTCTGAAATATTTGGGTCCAGAAGGTGTTGATGAGAGAACATTCCCACCAAATATGGAAGAAGGATCCTCTTTCCTTATTACATCGCCAGCAAATATCAGAGGAGTTTGGAAAGAAGTGACGTAACTTGGTGGGCACATAATACCACCTAGCTAATACTTTATAGCTCTTCTCTTGAGCATAGCTGGAGACCGAAGATTTGTGCGTAAATAAGAACGCTTTTTGCCAGTCCAGGTCAGGTATCTCACTTCCCAGCGACTCAGACCAATTCCTAGTGTAGTTAGGAAGAGTATCATTTAAATTGGTTTGAATGATTTTATATATGTCATATAGCGTATGGCGAGGAACCTCGGACAGGGAGCATAAATGTTCATAGTTAGTAAGCGGTCTATGAATTTGTTTGGTATTGTGTAGGAGTCTAGAGAAAGAGTTAAGATGTAGTTTGGTTAGCCATGAAATCTGGGATGTCTCTGTCAAGGGGCCCGTCACAAATGATTCCATAGAGCGATGGACAAATTGGCGGGCTGTGGGCCAAGTCAACCTGTCCTACGCCGCAAATCTCTGTATGCCTCTGTTGTCGGTTAGCTCAGGATGATCGAACAGAGGGGAAAGAGGGCCCTGTTCTGTGGATAGAGCGTATTTGTCTCGTCTCTTGTACCACATCTGTAGAGCGGATATCGTTAAGGGAGAGAGTGTGCCTAGCTTCTTATATTGCTGGGAATACCCCCAAAGAAGGGCTCTGAGGTCTGAGGGCGACATGTCCTGTTCCACAGATACTGTGAGTTTAGTCGACGGACGAGGGAACCACTCTAGAATTCGGGAGAGAACCGAAGCTGCCTGATATAGTTCAAAATCAGGGAGCCCTAGACCTCCCTTCAACCTAGATTGGCAAAGGAGCTGATGTTTGAGTCTAGGGTGCTTTCCCTGCCAAACGTATTTAATGGATATTGATCTGAGTGTGTGAAAAAATGAGGTTGGGAGGGTAATGGGGAGCGTTTGAAATAAATATAAGAATTTTGGGAGAACATCCATCTTCAGAACGTTTATGCGGCCAAACCAGGAAAGGTTTAAATCTTTGTGTGATTCCAGTAATCGTCTTGTTTTGGTCAGAAGGGGGCCATAATTAAGAGGGTAAATATCTGCAAAGCAAGCTGGGATGGCAGTTCCTAAATACGTAATCGCCTTCGGTTTCCATTGAAACTGGTAATCTGCTTGTAGAAGGGATAGTAACGCTGGAGGTAGTGAAATGTTGAGGGCCTCCGTTTTGGTGAGGTTTAATTTATAATTAATGAACTTCCCAAATCTGTTGATTTCTTTGAGTATAGAGGGTAGACTGATAAGGGGTTGTGTGACATACATCAAGAGGTCGTCGGCGTATAACGCAAGTTTGTTATGTGTGGAAGGAGTATGGATACCGTGGATCACTGTATTCGCTCTTAGAGCTTGTAGTAGGTGTTCGATGGTTAAGGCAAACAGGAGGGGCGACAAAGGGCACCCCTGCCTGGTGCTATTTGAGATACTTAATGGGGAGGATTTGGTGCCATTGACCAGAACCGTGGCAGTGGGTGATGAGTATAATGCCATAATCCGGCTCACCATGTTGGGGCCGAGCCCTATTTGTGTTAACGTGTGATGCAGAAAGGGCCGACTGACTCTAACAAATGCTTTTTCTGCATCACACGAGAGAAGACAGGCAGGTACGTTGTGTCTTTGTGCGTGAGCGATCAAGTGCAATGTTTTGGTAGTATTATCCCTGGCCTCTCGTCCTGGGACAAACCCCACTTGATCTCCATGTATAAGGGAGGGCAATAAAGGGGAGAGGCGTGTGGCCAGAATCTTGGTGTACAGTTTAAGGTCTAAATTCAATAACGAAATAGGCCTATAGTTGCTGCAAAGTGAAGCATCTTTTCCTGGTTTAGGTATTACCGCAATTTGTGCTCTGAGGAGGGAAGGGGGTGGGAGACAAGAGTCATTTATGGAATTGAAAGCCGTCGTCAAGAGTGGGGTTAATTGAAGAGCGAAAGTTTTAAAAAATCGAGCCGTGAAGCCATCTGGGCCCGGGCTCTTCCCGTTCTTAAGTCCTTTAATGACTTGGGTGAATTCTGTGTCGGAGAGGGGTGTTTCCAGGTCTCGCACCGACTGGGGCGAGAGAACCGGAAGAGCGGTTTCTTGTATGTAAGCTAGGAGATCTGGGGAGTCCTTATGTGCTTGATGTGCTATACCTGTTAGGGTGTCCTGAGGAATGTTGTATAGATGTGAATAATATGTACGTAACTCTTCAGCTATATCTGAGTTGGCTTGGTTGTGGAGATTAAGTGAGGGATATTAGATCGGTTCTCCCTAGGATTCAAGACACGGGCCAAGTGCCTGCCACATTTATTAGCTTGGGAGTAGTAAGCAGCTTTGCCTTTATTCTCTAGCTATCAGGGCTTGGTCAGAGAACAATCTCAGAAGCTCTCCGCGGGCATTAGTGAGGTCCAATTAAGTGACACTGTCAAGCGTACGTTTGTGTGATTCTTCCAGGGTAGCGATTTTGGCGAGAAGAGAGGAGATCTCAGAAGGTCTCGCTCTCTTCAGCCGGGCACCCTGTTGGATGAAGACTCCTCTTAAGACACATTTTAGTGCCTCCCATTTAATAAGGGGGGAAGTGTCGTCATTGGAGTGGTCTAGTATGAAGTCCCCGATAGCTTTGGAGATGGCCTGGGTACAAACCGTATCTCTGAGCAGGTTATCATTTAGTCTCCAAGTGAACCCCCTCCTACCCAAAGGGGGGGGGCACAAGGAAAGGTACACAGGAGCATGGTCAGACCACAGCGTCATGCCTATTGTGGCTTCTGGGGTGCTGTCTTGGAGGGATTGTGATATGAGAATATAGTCAATTCTGCTGTAAGAGGAGTGTGCAGTAGAATAGTAGGTAAAGTCCCTGTTCGAGGGGTTCAAAACTCGCCATACATCTATTAACGACATGTCTGCCAACAGCTTGCGGAATTTGGTCAAGTATGCTGGAGATAGAGAGGACTTACCAGACGATGTATCTACACGGGGGATCAGCGCACAATTCAGGTCTCCACCTAGAAGAACGTTGACGGCTCCAAACTTGCTAAGCTTATTCTTCAGCGAAAGAAGGAATCCCAGTTTGTCCTGATTAGGGAAATAAACATTGACAATTGTCTATACATTTTGCAAATGTTTAATTTTCACGTAAATAAATCTACCCAACGGGTCAATTTGTGTGTCTATGATTTCAGGTGTAAAGGAGGAATGAAAAGCTATTGATACCCCTTTCGAACGCGCATTGGGATTGGGACTGTGGAACCATCTAGAGTAATGTCTTAGTGGCAGTTTAGGGATAGTATCTGCTCTAAAGTGTGTTTCCTGTAAGAGCAGGATCTGGGTACGGTTTTTGTGGAAATGATATAAAATTTGGTTTAGTTTTTCGGGGGTATTGAATCCTCTACAATTCAAAGAGGAGATTTTTAGGTGAGGATTGGCATGCATTCCCAGGGTTCTAGGTGATGAAGATAGTCATATCTGTAGAGGGGGATCGCCACACCCATCAAGAAAAGAAGTAGATCAAGAGGGAGAAGAATGGGTAAGAAAAAAGAGAGAGGAGCAGAGAGATGTCTTGTAGTTGAAGCATGGGTGGTCGCCATGTGTATCCACCAGTTGGTGGCCAGAGCCTTGGGGAAGGAGGAGATTTTCATAAACTTATGTAGGCCATCCCTCCAATTCTCAGGAGAATGAAAGGAATAGCCAAAGAGAGGCTCAGGTGAAGGCAAAGTTAAAATAGTAAAAAGAAAAAGCAGTAAAAGAAGAGACCTTATGGGTCTACTATAACAATCATCTAAACACATTACAAAAGGGGCCACCGTGTGCACCCCCATCCCTAAAGTGGGAAACATGACTAGCGCACAGGGTGGTCCGCACGGATCAACCAAGTAAGTAACGTCATTATAATATAATGGTTAACGGCTTGACCCCGGGGTCTTGAGCAGAAATGGAGCAGTCAGGCCTAGATCAAAACTATGTAGAAGGCACCAGGGTCAGCGCAGCACAGTCACCTCCGATCATAGTGAAAATGTCTAATCGCCGCTCGTGGCGTGCTATTTATTACCTTCTGGAGTGACCTATGGGGGCCAGTATAGAGTAACAGAGGAGAAACCATAATGGAGGGAGGATGCGTGAGGGTCAGAAATAAAAAAGATAGACCTCATCCTCCAAGGGAAGTACATCCCATTAAAGATATCAAACTCATATGGTCACCATGGCTGGCGGTGCCGGGCTTAGCACCGGTAGAGCTCGTCCAGGATAGGCTGTTTATGTGAGATGGTATAGACCTCAGGTATATGCTATTGATAAGAATGGAAGGAATATGACAAATATAAATGTATTCAAATGGAGACATTGGAACTGTAATGCTCATGTTGGATGCTTTATTATGTGGATATATGCTGTGTATGCAAAGCTGCTCAATAAAGTTTGTTTTTGAGATAAAAAAAAAAAGATATCAAACTCAACAGGGCTAGGTATGTAAAACTTGAACCAAACCAGTTATCTTAAAGGGAGAAAAAATAAAAGTAAAAAAAAAGCAGCTAGGAAGCCTCCGCTTAATATCTTGCTATCTCTGACAAGACAAGAGTGAATGTTTGAGGAAGTTCTATAGTTTAACTCATCCATCAGAGGCTTTAGACATTTTAGAACGGGATCTTTTCTTCTTTCCTCTTGAGCTCGGTTGCCATCCATGGTCAAGTGGTAATCCAGCATTAGGAGCTAGTAATGGCCAGTCCGGGATGGAGACCTGAGCAGTTCAAAAGTTCCAAGTAAGTTAGGTAGATCACCCAGGGTGCGGAGGGTTGCTGATTTGCCTTCATGGGAAACAGCTAGCTGGAAGGGAAATCCCCAACGATATTTAATTTGTTTTTCAGTTAGCAATGAGGTTAGGGGTTTCAGCGCTCTCCGCATATCCAATATTAATTTGGATAAGTCTGGTAGAAGAATGATTCGAGAGTCATTAAATTGGATGCGATCTTGGTCGTGGGCAGCTTTCATGATATCTGCTTTTACTGCATAGAAATGCACCCTGCAGATGACATCCCTGGGGTAATCTGGATTAGGATTTTGTGGGCCAAGGGCCCTATGCACTCTGTCCAATTCCAGCGGATCGTCTTTAGGGTGTTGTAAGAGCTCATTAAAAATGGCTTTAGTTGCAGATGGTAGGTCCGCAGGTAGTACTGTTTCAGGCAGTCCTCTAATACGAATATTATTCCTGCGGGCCCTATTCTCCTGGTCGTCCTGGTGGAGGATGAGTTGCTGGATTTGGTTAGTGTGTGTGTTTAATATCGTTTCATGAGTATTAACCGCTGCGATCGTATCATCTAAAGTATGTTTGTATATCTTCCAGCCTCCCTGTGACATCTCTGCGGAGCTCAGATATCTCCTGTTTGTATGAGGATTCAAGCCTCCGCATGTAGGCCTCAAAATCATGGCGAGTGGGAAGCGCCTTTATGTAGGCCTCCATGTCCCATGCGGAGCCTGAGCGCTGCCATTGACTTTTCACTGCTGCCCAGCATCCAATGGTATATCCTCAGTGAGGCAAAATAACAAGATCCTTCCACAGACGAGGACTTCAGTGTAGTACCCTCCAGCAAATGTAATCCTCAGGCAAGCTTCTCCGGGCTCTCAGCTGCTGAGGCCCAAACTTCAGTATTTTTGTCTTGGTGAAGCTGCCTCCAGGGGCAGCTGCACCAAGAGAACTGGAACCCTACCTTGAGGGAAAAGAACACTCTGTTCAGGCCAGTGTGTTGTCAATGCCCAGGGCAAATAGTTTATGCTCCCTAACCCATGAACTATGTAATGTACAACATAATGTATAGAGTGCATGGTTCAGGAGTAACAAACCTACAAAACAGCATATAGAGTGCAGCAATCAGGATCAACTCTATGTTCACCTCAGAGTCCCCCCTTACATTACAGTCTCCAGCATTTTCCTATAGGTCATGGTTCCCAGAGTCCCACCCTACATCAGAGTCCACAGAGTTCTCAGTTAAATCAGATTCTCCCCAGCATTCCCTCCTTACAGCCTCAATGTTTCCCCTTACATCAGATATCACAGAATTCCTCTTAATTCCCCTTCTTAAATCAGGGTTTGCAGAGCCTCCCTTAAGTCAGTATTCACAGAGCCCCCTTTACATGAGAGCCTCTAGAGTTTCCCTTTACTCTGTAAGAGGCAATGTTGGGGACTCTCATATAATGTCAAAGACCCACTCACCTTCCCCCAGGCACAGCTGGCACTATTCATGGCCAAGAAGATGGGGAGCAGAGCCATCCTCAGAAGACTGCCATAGGCCACAGCAGTGCCCTCCGGAGTGTTGAGCAGTTTGGCTGTGACGTTCCTGGGCACCTCAGTGCTGTGATTGTGTAGGGCAAAGGGCTCCAGCTCTGCCATGTCCGGCTCTGATGTCAGATATGCAGGACTGGCTCTGCTTCACTCTTTTCCCTGGAAACTGGCTCTGGCATCACTAAAGAGGTGGGGTTGGGTCTATAGCAAGTGGAGGCTGAGCAGGAACAGTGGTGCAGCCTTTTTTATGGGTCATCAGAGTGGCCTGGGGGCAATTGCCCCCTGCCCTCTGCCCAGTTCAGCCCTGCCTCCTTCAATAACTACCTTGGGGACCCTTCTACCCTTCTAATCCACCAACCACCCCAGGGCCCTGTCCTCTTAACCCAGGACTACCCAGGGGGCCCCTCCTCCTCCAACCAACCAAGGACATGCTCTTCCACTGCTGAGCAACCCTGGGTGCTCTCTTCCAATCAATACAGGGCCCAATCCTCCTCCTCCAAACACCCAGGTGCCCTGTCCTCCTCCTCCAAACACCCAGGTGCCCTCTCTTCCTCCCTCTGCCACCCAGGGGCCATCTCTTCCTCCACCAACTATCTCAGGGCCCCCTCCAACCACTCCAGGACCCTTCACCCCCTTTTCCTCAGCAGACACCCCAAATATGTGACAAGGCTGCAGAGTGACCAGTTGGGGACATGGTTACCCACATGTTCCTGAGCCAAGGAGGAAATCTCCTTCCTGGAGAAGGTGTACAGTGTACTTATCAGCCATTGTTGGATCAGAGCCAGCAGGATCCCTAATATCCCCACCAGCATGGCGGCCCTCACCTCCGGGACCTGCTGCAGCCGAGAATGGGGGAGAGGTAGTGGATAGACTGGCAACTGCTCCCTACTGACATATGGACATGTCCATGGGTTGACTCCACCAATAGGATAACATTGGACGACCAATCTCTGGGCAGTGAACGCGGCGTAAGTGTCAGCTCACAGCAGCAAACCTGGCGGCTGCAGCAAACGTACTGCAGCGCACTGTTACAGCCACTATATGCTTGGATCTAAAGCAATCTTCTACTGCCTGAGTCCCCACTGGCCAGATTTCCCTGACTGTGCTTCTCTAAATGTTGCACCTGGGGTGACTTCACCGGCTCCCCCCCAAGTTACGCCACTGGTTTAGGCCTCCTGCACATTTATCACACCCCAGCTATCTTCTGGATACCTCCTTCTAGGTATTGGCTGGGGCATAATAAATGTTCAACTGATCACCTGGATCTCCCTGCCCTATGCTCTGGAATCTTCTTTCAGAGGCAGGTGGAAGTAATCAAACTCTCAGCTCAGGAAACCCTGAGCAGACAAAAACAATCAATCACTGCTCCAAACACTACAGTGGAGCCCAAAAACTAAATTCACAGAGCAGCCTAACTAGGAGAGGGCACTACATCTGATAATTATTTTAACTTTTTGTAGATTCTTGGTAATTAGATCCATTTTGTATCAACTTATCAGGTTTGCTAACATATTGAGTCACTTTGATTCCACACACATTATCCAGACATTTCATCTAGAACTGGAAATGCAACTCCTTATAACTTTATAATTGCTACTTCCTAATTGCTAAATGTATGTTCCCACATCTTGGTATTGTAATTTGCTTCTCCCACAATCATAGGTGAACAGATCACTGAATTTAATGAGATCGTATGGACTGCTGAAACTGTGATTGTAGAAACTGTACAGTGCTCTAGTTGGTTGCCAGGGGCAAACTAACACAGAGGGGATAAAAAAAAAACACTGGCTGTAGTCCAAACACAATATCAGAATAGTCTACCTCAATGATAAGCCTGTAAAAGGATATACTTTGTCTTACTTAAACACACACACACACACACACACACACACACACACACACACACACACACACACACACACACACACACACAATGATCATAATCCATTCCAGAATTAAAAATATATCTAGTGTGCTTACATTCACCCAGGACTTCTAATTTGCTGCCACTTTGTCACTGAACTTAAATCATATTTTACATTTCACTGCTGGCAATCACAGGGTTGTTGAGCATTTATTTTGTCATCCACAGAGTGTTAAGGAAGGTATTTGCTTGGATATTGATATAGTAAATAATATATTTAATATCAGAATATAATTTGTGACTAAATTATAACATTAAACAAATTATATTCTGAATAGAGTGTTGTGGGTTGCTTTGTTAGTATTGATTTTACAGACACTGATATAAAGACATTAGACATAAAATTCCACATCTCTTTAGAATAAACTGACAGGTGACTTTTTTTCATTAGCATGGTTCAGCATTTGGACAGAGAAGCAGATTGTGCTTCTAGGCTTCTACATTATCACCTGTCAATGCTTTCACATTGCGGTTATTTTGAATATGAATAAAGTAAAATTGAAATGGAAGAGGTGCAAGAGCATAGTGTTAATTGGTTTCCAGCAAAAAAAGTTTTTTTGCTTTCAAGGCAGTAACAAGGGAAATGGATTATCAAACAGAGCAAATTATATAGCAAAAGTAGTGGCAATAATATTTTATTCAAATAATAGCAATATGTTTTTATTACATTTTGTATTTTTTTTTTAGTATTCTTTTTAGGTAGCCTTGTAGATGTGGATGCCAACTTTAAAAAAATGTTTAGTTTTAAAGTAATTGAATGTTATATGACATCTTAAAGCTGCATATGAGTTTATTTTAAGCATTTTTATTAACACTAACAATATACATTATAAATGAGACAGAAAAATGTACTGCATATATTCATGTAGGGAGAGTACATTATGCTTAAGGGATTAAAAGAATCAGACATAAATAAATCAATCAACAAAGAAAAGAATGCAGCACCTCCAAATATAGAATAATACAAGCTTAAAGCATGTGCTAGCAACACAGCATTCATAATGTGCAAAAAACATCCACAATATTCGAAAATTATAATAAAATATTAATCAGTGTAAATAAAGTCCAATGCAAAAAAAGTCCAAAGTATACGATTAGTGTCTTCCACCAGCTAATGAAAATGCTCTCCACCACATGTGAGCAACAGAGCTAATATGCACTCACTGACATTAAAGCTGCGAGAGGAAAGCAGCAACATGAGCGTTTATCTCAACAGGATCCTTCATACGTGGTCAACCAGCTCCATTTTCACAATGGGGACACCCCGCAGTGCCCCTTCTCACCACTGGGGACAGTCAGAAGGTCTGCTTGATACTGCCTGGGAAAAAAGCTCTCACCACACTGATCCATAAGCAGGGGACCACATATAGTGTAGTATATTTATTAAAAAGTATAGATTTCACATGAAAAAGTAAAAGGCTTCATTCAAATGCCAGTAAAATGATTGTTATAACAAATGAAGCAGTGCACTTACAAAAAGAGCTACCAGTTCCAAGCATGGAAGTGGTGGCAAGACGTCAGGTTGTAGCTCCTACCCCAACGTGTTTCATGTGAATGCATGCCTTCAGGGGACGCTAATACTAGCACTGACCCCCTTTTTATGTTTTCACTATATATAAATCTTTTTAATTATTATACTCTTCATACAATGTAACCAGAAATTTTTGACATGGTTATAAGAGTATTGCCTAGGTTACATTAACCACTTGCTTACTGGGCACTTAAACCCCCTTCCTGCCCAGACCAATTTTCAGCTTTCAGCGCTGTCGCATTTTGAATTACATTTGTGTGGTTATGCGGCGTTGTACCCAAACAAAATGTTTATCATTTTTTTCCCCACAAATAGAGCTTTCTTTTGGTGGTATAAACAAAAAAGGAGCGACAATTTTGAAAAAAGAACAATATTTTTACTTTTTGCTATAATGCATATCCCAAAAAACTATAAAAAAAAACTAATGTATTCCTCAGTTTAGGCCGATATATATTCTTATACATATTTTTGGTTAAAAAAATCACAATCGGCATATATTGATTGGGTTGCGCAAAAGTTATAGTGTCTACAAACTATGGGAATAGATTTATGGCATTTTTATTATTCTCTAGCAATGGTGGCGATCTGCAAATTTTATCGGGACTGAGAAATTGCTTCGGCCATATCGGACATTTTTGACACTTTTTTGGGACCAATGACATTTATACAGCGATCAGAAATTTAAATATCCACTCATTACTGTATAAATGTCATTGGCAGTGAAGGGGTTAACACTAAAGGGGCAGTGAAGGGGTTAACTGTGTTCCCTCATTGTGTTCTAACTGTATGGGGGCTGGGCTGGCCGGGACACTAGTAGATCTCTGTTATGTCCCCTGATAGAATGGGAATCGCCGTATTTACATTGGCGGCTCCCCATTCTGCCTTTATTAGCAGATCACAAGTCTACGGTGGACATCGAGTCGAGAGTGCACTGCGATGGCTGTGAAGGGACAGGGGGAGTGCGCAAAGGGGCGGACGTCCATGGACGTCTCCCTGGTAATTCAGGTCCGCACAGTAGCCGTCTTTTTGGCTATAGCGTGGATCTGTAGTGGTTAATACAAATGAAGCTTGGCCAATGCCTTACACTGTAGCTTATACACTGCTTTGCATACTTTCTCCTGACTTTGCAAATCAGCGCAAACAACCAAAAAAAATAAAAACAACCTCTGTAAATAGAATGCAGGCTGAACATTAAAGAGCGATCACCAACTCTTCAGGAAAAATTGTAACATATACAGTGCAGCACATATAATCTAGTGGCAGTCCACACATATGAAAAGTCCACATAAATTTAATTCCATGGAAAGGACTAGATGAAAGGTGCATTAAAGATCCTGCAGGTGAAAAAAAATTAATTTTAGGCAAAACATCGGTGTATATACCCTTCACCAATAGCTGAAGTGCCTCCTCACCTCAAGGTCTGACCCCTGTGTTACCAGTAAGGATGGGCTCGGGCGTGTTCGCAGTGAACCCAGTGCTGCGCTAAACACAGGCAGGGAGACATTTCCCGATGCGTGGCTGCAGCGATCAGATAATGTCTCCCTGCCTGTGATTAGCGCAGAGCTGGGTTCACTTCCTGGTGGGCTCGGGCACATGCACTTGCGAACACGCCTGAGCCCATCCTTAACCTTTCCATATCCATGCTATTGCCAAAGTATGACTCCAGCACGGATCTGAATTTCCGGGATGATGTCCATGGACATCGTCCCCTTTGCACGCTCCTGGCGCGCACTCACACACTGCGTGGGCATGCTCGTGGGTCAGGTGGACTCTATGTCTGCTTGTGACCCGCGATCGCCTGTCAGAGCTGCAGAACGGGGAACCGCCCATGTAAACATAGTGGTTCTCCGTTCTGTGAAGGGGGACAAAACAGATCTGCTGATCCCGGTGATCGGGATCAGTGAGATCTGTTATGTCCTGGCCAGCCCAGCCCCCATACAGTTAGAACACAATGAGGGAACACAGTTAACCCCTTCACTGCCCCCTTAGTGTTAACCCCTTCACTGCCAATGACATTTATACAGTAATGAGTGGATATTTAAATTTCTGATCGCTGTATAAATGTCATTGGTCCCAAAAAAGTGTCAAAAATGTCCGACATGTCTGCCCCAATATCAAAGTCCCGATAAAAATTGGATCACCGCCATTTTTAGTAAAAAAAAATAAATACATAAAAACGCCATAAATCAATTCCCATAGTTTATAGACACGATAACTTTTGCGCAAACCAATCAATATACGCCGATTGCGATTTTTTTTTAACCAAAAATATGTAGAAGAATATATATCGGCCAAACCCGATGAATATTTTTTTTCTATTATTATTATTTTTTGGGGATTTGTATTATAGCAAAAAGTAAAAAAATGAGGGAACACAGTTAACCCCTTCACTGCCCCTTAGTGTTAACCCCTTCACTGCCAATGACATTTATACAATAATCAGTGGATAAAGGGATTTTATTATAACTTACCATAAAATCCTTTTCGCTGAGTTCACTGACAGACGCAGCCCTTCATTAGACAAATGGGGTTATGCTCATATTACTAGGAGTAGACTAGGCAAAATAAAACAAAAGCATAGGTTGGCCCCTCCCAGGGGGCCGTCCTCACCTTAGCATATAACCCCCTGCTAGACAATAGCATATCAGTTCGTAACAAGCTGTACAAACTCAACAGAGGGGTGGGTGCTGCGTCTGTCAGTGAACTCAGAGAAAAGGATTTTACGGTAAGTTATAATAAAATCCCTTTTACTCTTACGTTCACTGACAGAAACAGCCCTTCATTAGACAAGTGGGGATGTCCCAAAGCTGTGTCAAACAAGAGGGGCGGGCAGACTATAACAACTGTACCCAACAAAAAAAGCCCTCTCAGTCAGCGCCAGTCGCGCCTAGACTGCCGCTTGCAAAACTTTGCGGCCAAAAGCAGCATCCGCAGATGCTGGAACATCAACTTTGTAAAACTTAGTAAACGTGTGCACTGAAGCCCAAGTAGCTGTTTTGCACACCTGAGACATCGAAGCCTGGTGTCTATAACCCCAGGAAGTACTAACTGCCCTGGTGGAATGAGCCGTGACTGGGAAAGGGGGAACCTTGCCCCGAACCTCATATGCATGAGTCACGGTCTTCCTGATCCAACGAGAAATGGTAGCTGACGAGGCCGCCATGCCTTTGCGCGAACCTTCCATCAGCACAAATAAAGAATCAGACTTCCGAAAGGAAGCTGTAGAAAACAAATACACCCGCAAAGCCCTCACCACATCCAAAGAATGCAGTTCAAATTCCTTGGGATGCGACGGGTGCGGGCACAATGAGGGAAGATCAATATCCTCATTCAAATGAAAAGAAGAAACCACCTTTGGAAGGAAAGAAGGGGAAGGTCACAAAACCGCCTTGTCCTTATGAAGGACCAAGTAAGGTGACTTGCAGGATAAAGCTGCCAACTCAGACACCCGCCTAGCGGACGTAACAGCCACCAAGAAAGCCACTTTCTGCGACAACAACTGTAAGGGAATGTCCCTAATCTTCTCATATGGTGGCTTCTGAAGCACAGAAAGCACCAGATTCAAATCCCATGGCGCCACAGGTGGCCGTATCCGAGGAGCCACATGACGTAAACCCTGTACAAATGTACGGATCAACGAATGTTATGCCAAGGGTCGTTGAAAAAGAACCGTCAGAGCCGAAATCTGACCATTAATCGTACTTAACGCCAGGTTCTTGTCCAGTCCCTGCTGCAAAAAAGTCAGCACCATGGACACTGCATAAGAGCGGGATTCCAACCACCCGCCTCACACCAGGCAATATAGCCCTTCCAGGCCCTATGATAAATCTTACTTGAAGTACACTTCAATCATAGTAGGGATCACGGAGTCAGAGACACCCCATCCCTCAACACCTGGGACTCAATTGCCAAGCCGTCAAAGCCAGCGAGGGTAAAGCAGGGTGCAAGATGGGTCCCTGAGACAGTAGGTCTTCGCGAAGTGGAAGACGCCACGGGACATCTGCCACCATCCGTACCACATCGGGGTACTAAGGACGCCAAGGCCAATCCGGAGCTACCAGGATTGTCGGGATTCCCTCTGCTTTTATCTTGTGCAGAACCCGTGGCAGAAGCTTCAGAGGAGGAAAGACGTACAGTAGCCGATACCGACCCCAGGGTGCTACCAGGGCGACCATGGTGACCGCCAACGGATCTCTTGATCTGCACACAAAGGTTTGTACCTTGTGATTGAATCTGGAGGCCATGAGGTCCACCTCTGGCGTGCCCCACTTGAGGCAAATCTGGCGAAACACTTCTGGATGTAGGGACCATTCCCCCTGATCCAGAGTCCGGCGGCTGAGAAAGTCCGCCTGCCAGTTTTCCACGCCTGGAATGTAGATCGCAGAGAGAGCTGGCATGTGAAGCTCTGCCCACCGAAGGATCAGAGCCGCCTTTGCGGCTGCTGCCGAGCTTCTTGTTTCGCCCTCATGGTTCACATATGCCACAGCCGTGGCATTGTCCGTCTGAACCCGGACAGGGAGGCCTCGCAGCCTTGTCGACCAATGGGATAGACAAGCTTCCTGAGCTGACCAACAGCCCTGGGCAGAAAACTGACCCAGGACCCGTCCCCAGCCCGATAGGCTGGCATCCGTCTCTACTATCGACCAATTGAGGGGGAGGAAACATTTTCCTAATTTCAGGGCTGGAGCCCAAATCCACCAAACCAAGGATCCCCGGGACTGATGATCCAACCTGATCAGTCTGTCTAGGGATAGGGGAGATTTGTCCCATTGCGACAAAATCGCCTTCTGCAGAAGCCAAGTGTGACTCTGGGCGTAAGGTATCGCTTCGAAAGCCGACACCATGAGCCCCAACACTCGCATACAGAACCGTAAGGAGCACCATTGGCGTGATACAGGGTTCGCACTGCTGCCTGAAGTGTCAGGAGCTTGTTTGGTGGTAAAAACACCCTTGCCTGTACCGTGTCCAGAATCAGACCCAGGTACTCCAGACGGCAGGACAGAGTCAACGCCGACTTCTGCAGGTTGATCAGCCAACCAAAATCTTTTAATGTGGACACTGTGATTATCATGTTCTCCTCCAGAGCTGCGGCTGACTCTGCTCTCAGGAGTAAATCGTCGTGGTATGCTACCACCGCGATACCTCTCTGTCTCAATAGCACCAGCATCGGGACCATCACCTTAGTGAACACTCGGGGAGCCAAAGCCAGACTGAAGGGGAGAGCCACAAACTGGTAATGCAGATCCCCCACTGCGAAACACAGGAAACGCTGGTGCCTGTGACAAACTGGAACGTGGAGATACGCATCCCTGATATCCAGGGATGCCATGAATTCCCCTTGGTGCAGGGCAGCCACGACTGAGTGGATGGACTCCATCCTGAATCTTTTTGTCTTTACAAAGCAGTTTAGTGCCTTCAGGTCCAGAACTGGCCTGACCCCGCCCTTTTTGGGCACCACAAAGAGGTTTGAGTAAAACCCGTGAAATCTTTCCACCGTGGGTACCGGTACAATCACCCCCTGTTCGGCAAGCGTCTAGAAGCGCCTCCCGATGCTCCTGAGGGAGTCTTAAGTTTGAAGGGAAGAACCTTTCTGGGGGTAGAGAGATCAATTCTATCCTGTACCTGGAGGACATTAACTCCAGCACCCACCGATCGGTGATGCGGGCAGTCCATCTGTCTGCGAACCCCAGTAACCGGACCCCCACCCGAGAGTCGGGCAACCCATCATGCGGAGGTTGACTTATCCTTCGCTTTTTCAGACTTACGTTGCCAGGGCCTTTTACTGGGCCCAGCGGAAGCCTTACCGGACTTGAAGCCCTTACTCGCTGAGCCGGGCGCACGAAAAAACTTCTTCTGGCGTGAAGAAACAGGGCCCTCCCTAAAATCCTGCCATTTTGGCTCGGGAAGGAAAGTACTCTTCCCTCCCGGGAAATCCTTAATGATTTCATCCAACTTCGGGCCAAACAGATGCCCTCGCTAAAAGGGAAGATCCGTAAGAGCTTTCTTCGATGCCTGGTCGCCTGACCAAGAGCGAAGCCACAGCACCCGCCTGATAACAATTGCAAAAACAGACATTTTTGACAGCATGGGAAGTAGGTCCAATGCAGTATCGCATAGGTAGCGGAGACCCTTATCCAAGTGTTGTGCCCCTCAGCCTGCGCACACTCACAAGTCAAACCGGAGTGTAATGTGGTAGCGCACTCGAAAAGAGATTGCGCCGCCATAGCCGCCGCCAGAGCTGGCCGTATGGCTCACCCAGCCAACAAGAACAGCGCCTTAGACACTGCCTCCGTGCGGCGATCAGCCACCTCTTTAAAAGATGGAGACCCCTCCAAGTGAATGGTCATTGCCTTATTCATACTGGCCACCGCTGGGTCCACTGCTGGGGAAGCCCATATCTTAGTAAAACTATCCTCAAAGGGGTAGCGACTCATGTGACTCCCCTGCTTGGTCAAGCCGCATGAACTCACGAATATCAGTGACCAGGGCAGCCACTATCGCTTTGTCTCGCGAAGATGAAGCCCCCTGATCATCTTCACCGTCTGAGGGTATCAGTTCACCCTCTGATAACTCCACCGGGGTTCCCATGACCACCGAGGCGCTCTCTGGTTCTGAATCCTCCCCGAAGAATGACGGGGGCGGGCGTTTTCTGGGGCCCCCCAGAGTCGGGTCAGGTTGAATACAATGCTCAAAACGGTCAGTGCGGGGTGCGGTACCGCGGGGGGAGGGGGAGTGGGGGAGGGAACGGGAGATACATAGCAGCTGAACAACCCCAGTGTGTCCCCACTACCAAGCCCCCACCGGCCGGCTACCTCAGAAGCTGCCCAGGTGCCCCTCTCCGCACCCCTAGGACGGAAGAGGGGTCCACTCACCGATCTGACAGGCACAGCGGGTAGCCACCCCTAAGCACACTTTCCTGGCCAGGCCACTGGACAGGAATACACCAGTCACTGGGCACAAGTGAGATCAGCCACTGGCAGCCCGCACGGAATGGGCCCTATGCGGCGTGTCCCCGCCAAGGCTAAGGGTAGCTCTCACAGACGTTGGCCAGACTGGGGAACGTTTTTGGATTCTAGATATCCTCTATACCACCATCGGGCTTCTTGATAGCAGTCTTCTTCAGAAAAAACCTCAGAAGACCACAGATCCCATAGGGAACCAGGTCTACTCCTTGCACTAGGCAATAAAACTGATATGCTATTGTCTAGCAGGGGGTTATATGCTAAGGTGAGGACGGCCCCCTGGGAGGGGACAACCTATGCTTTTGTTTTATTTTGCCTAGTCTACTCCTAGTAATATGAGCATAACTCCACTTGTCTAATGAAGGGCTGCGTCTGTCAGTGAACGTAGGAGTTTACATTTCTGATCGCTGTATAAATGTCACTGGTTCCAAAAAAGTGTCTAACATGTCCGCCCCAATATCAAAGTCCTGATAAAAATCGCAGATCGCCGCCATTACTAGTAAAAAATAAAATAAATAAAAACACCATAAATCAATTCCCATAGTTTTTTTTTTACCAAAATTATGTAGAAGAATATATATCGGCCAAACCCGATGAATAATTTTTTTTTTTTTTGATTTATATTATAGCAAAAAGTAAAAACCGCAGAGGTGATCAAATACCACCAAAAGAAAGCTCTATTTGTGGGAAAAAATGATAAAAATTTTGTTTGGGTACAACATCGCACGACTGCGCAATTGTCATTCAAAGTGCGACAGTGCTGAAAGCCGAAAATTGGTCTGGGCTGGAGGGGGGTTTAAGTGCCCAGTAAGCAAGAGGTTAATTACCAGCAGGTCAGACACACTTGTTTTCCTTCAATATGGGGAAGAAAGGAAAGCAGCTCTCAGGGCTCCAGCACTAATCACACAGCCTTCTGTCTCATGAGCTTCCAGACCAACCAGCGACCAAATGATTATGGCTCAGTAATCCAGATACATGAGGAAAAAGGACAACTCTAAGTGCTATTTTATTAATAAAAAATGTTGCACTCACATGTAGGCAGCTTTAAAAGGACGGTATAAGAAGGTAACGCAACGATCTCCAGTATCATAAATCATGGATCGATGGATAGCAGTGGATGACGTCAGGCCAGGCTCATCCCCCGTATGCATTATGTCAACATGTGACTTCCTCAGCGGAGCGGGGCTAGGACAACGTCACCATAGGTTTATAAATGCTCACAACATCAAATAATTTAACAATGTACCCTCTCAACAGAGACATCTGGTGGTGCAACCACGCAATCTCAGGCTCCAAACAGAGTTCATGAGATGTGGGCCTTTTCAAACAGACGGTCTCCATGTAGAGACATCTAGTGGACAAATTTGAGATTGCTGGAATCAAAATATGTTAAAAGAGACTGGAAATAGACAATCACCCACCGCTATCCATATTTTCATATTATATAAATTAATCATGTAGTCGGTCTATAAAAATATATATAAAAATATAAGAAATCTATAAAAATCCTAAATTTATATATCTCCACAAATAAAAGTAATTAAAAAAGGTACCATTATCTATCTGAAATAAAAAAAAGTCAAACTCCACATTTAACCCCTGAGGCACCATTACATCAGTTTCAAAGATCCAGAAAGATTTACGTTTACTCAATTGTCTGAGCAAATGGCCACCCCTCCAATGGGGCTTGACTTTCTCAAGTCCCCAGAACTTAAGATCTTTGGGGTCCCTATCATGGAAATGTCAAAAATGTCTAGATACATTTTGAGTTTTGACTCCTTTCTTGATGTTACTGACATGCTCGCAGATACAGACCCCAGGTTTCCTAGAGGTCCTGCCCTACTGGAGCCCACAATTGCACTCCAGCATGTAAACAACTCCTTTGGTCTTACAGGTAATAAGATCTTTGATTTGATATTCCCCACCAGTAGCAGTGGCCGTGAAAGTTTTGAGCTTTTTAGTATTAAACTTCGCCTGTTTGCATGCAATGCAGCGTCCGCATGCATAAAATCAGGACAAAAAGGCTAATAATTGACTTTCTCTCTGACATTGGGGGTTAATCACCCCTGGGGCTATCTTATTCCTAAGAGTAGGGGCACATTGATAGACAAACTGAGGTCTAGGTGGTAAAACTGACCCTAAAGTCCCATCTTTGAACAATATATCCCAATGTTTAACCACAATCCTTTCAATTTTCTTATACTGGACATTGTAGTCCAGAATCAAGGGAAATACTCGTTTAGTGTCTTTGGGTCTGTTGGAATCACCAATCAGAACACCCTTATCCAAGGTATGCACTTTTTCAATTTCCTGCATAACTATATCTCTCCGATACCCCTTCTGCATAAACCATTTTGTTTTGCCTAAAAGGAATTCTTTTAATCTGCGGGATCTTTTATACACCTTTCACCCAGTCCTTTGTATGGAATGAACTTTATGTGGACTTTTCATATGTGTGGACTGTCACTAGATTATATGCGTTGTACTTTATATGTTACAATTTTTCCTGAAGAGTTGGTGATCACTCTGTAGTGTTCAGCCTGCATTTTAATTACAGGGTTTTTTTTTTTTTTGGTTGTTTGCGCTGAATGATTTACTACTATATATTTCATTCATTTCACCATCCCTTCAGCTGCATGCTTAATGGGGATATTCTCATGCTTTGAAAGGCGGGAGGTTCATTTGGAGGAAGTGTTTTCCAATACCTCTCCTTCTAATGACAATAATGATATCACTCAGTCCTTTAAGAAATTGTGTTTCCTGCTAGAAAAAAGGCCTGGTGGGACATTGCTTTCTTTTAGCAGTATTGCTAAAGATTTAGTACCTAGAAGGTTGAGGTGGGATGTCCCGCCCAATGATGGCTTGCTGGATGAGGCATCCATGCAAGACTGGTATGCGGGGACTGAGTTGTTGCAATTTCTGCTCAAAAGGAAGCAGGTGAGGAAAAAGTCTTTAGAGTCACAAATAAAGGATATACAAACTCAGTTAGAGCCCTTTAAGGATCCCCCTGAATTATCCAAACTGTCAGGAGAATTAAAAGCCAAAATGGTCAAGTGGGATAAAGAATCCATGAAGAAAAGAGAAAGGAAAATATATCCGTGACTCATGGGATTATGCTAGAAAAGAGGCTTTCAAATGGCAGAACAGAATCCCAGTTAATAATGTTGGTAATGACTTGGAAGGGAAAGAACTCCTCCTCTTCACAACCTACTGTCACCGTTGGAAAAGTAGGGGGTGATTTCCCCATCCAGATCCTGATTATGGGACATGGACCACTCCATAAAGAGGAGGGAGGGGTATGAGAGGTAAAAGAGGTAGAGGTAGAGGGAGGGGGCATGACCAACGCCCTTGACCCACCATCTATCCACATTGGGAATGGGGATATGAAAGAGACTCACCCCAATATAATATGAGGAATTTATAATCATCCCCCACCTGATGAGAAATATAGATCCCCCAGACACCCTCCTTATCAATATCAATCCCAACAGGATAATCATCCAATACACATATCTAATAGATATGCACCTCTATATAATGACAGAAAAACGAATGGTGGAGGATTTTTAGGGCATCAAGCCCCCTCCAGGGGGGGGGGGGGGCGTTATACCAAACCCCCAAAGGAAAAAAGAGAGAAAGAGAGTAACCAGGGCTGGAAGGAGACTTCAGAGGAAAAAAATCCTGTTGGGAACAGGAATATATAATTTAAGTGGTACCAATTTATCTGATGATAAATTGAACGTTTTGGATAGAGGGCTGAAATTTGCCCCAGTGAGGAATTTGAATGTTGTTTCAGACATATGTTAACGTTCATAAGTTTGTCAGGAGTCTTAATATGAAAAAATATTTTTTGTCTAAACCTGGAGAGAGGAGTAGTCAACCCATTTCCGGGACACACTCCAATCTGGCCATCAAGTCAGTCTTTAACCCTCTGAATAGTGATAATAGGCATAGATTCTACAGTCAGACCCAGTCTTTCAATTTAAAGAGGAATTACATCTCCTAGTGGAAAAGGGAAAAGACAGGGGTATACTTACCAAAAAGGAGGCTCTTTTTCTAGATCCAATTGCATGTAGGACCCCAATAATATATGTTTTGACCAAAGTCCATAAGGACCCCACTTGCCCCCCGGGCAGACCCATTGTTAATGGGATTGATTCTGTTTCTGCCCGGTTAGGCCAATACATTGACTTCTTTTTGAAGCCTTTTGTGGTAGGGACGAGATCATATTTGAGGAACACAAAACACATGATCCAAATTTTGGAGATGATGAATGGGAGTCCTCAAAGTATCCTCATTACAGTGGACATAAGCTCGCTATATACTGTTATTGGGCACCAAGATGCTCTTTCCTCTACTAAGTGGGCCTTGGATGATTCTGATTTGTCATCTAGACATAAAAAGTTCGTTATAAAATGTTTAGAATTTAGTTTAAATCAAAATTATTTTTGGCATGATTGTCAGTATTATCTACAGGTGAGGGGAGTTGCAATGGGTGCCCGCTTCGCTCCCAGTGTGGCCAACCTGTTTATGGCCCACTGGGAGGAGGAGGCAGTTTTTCGGGATCGCCCAGAACAACTCCTCTGTTACCGCAGATATATTGATGATCTGTTTATGATTTGGTAAGGAGATATGGCTAGTCTCCTGGAATTCATGGACAAGTTGAACTCCAGTGATAAAAATATCACTTTGACTTGGAATATTAATATGGATAAGATGGTTTTCCTTGATCTGGAGATCTTCAAGGAAAAAGGCGGATTGAATACCCAAAGTTATTTCAAGCCTACTGATAGAAATGGCTATATTCCCCTAGTAAATTGTCATCGCCAAAAGTGGTTTTACAGCATCCCCAGGGGACAATTTATACGCCTGAGAAGGAATTGTTCCTCTGATGCAGATTTTCTTTCTCAATCTCAGATGTTAACAGAACGGTTTATACAGAAGGGGTATCGGAGAGATATAGTTGTGCAGGAAATTGAAAAAGTACGTATCTTGGATTGTGGTGTTCTGATTGGTGAAGACACTAAATGAGAATTTCCCATGTTTCTGGACTACAATGCCCAGTATAAAAAATTGAAAGGATTGTGGTTAAACATTGGGATATGTTGCTCAAAGATCGGACTTCAGGGTCAATTTTACCACCTAGACTTTGGTTTGTCTATTGATGTGCCCCTACTCTTAGGGATAAGATAGCCCCAGGGTTGATTGACCCCCCCCCATGTCAGAGAGAAAGTCAATTATTTGCCTTTTTGTCTGGATTTTATGCATGTGGGCGCTGCGTTGTGTGCACGCAGACCAAGTTTAACACTAAAAAGTGCAAAACTTTCATGACCACTGCTACTGGCAGGGAATATCAAATCAAAGATCTTATTACCTGTAAGACCAAAGGTGTTGTTTACATGCTGGAGTGAAATTGTGGGCTCCAGTATGTGGGCAGGATCTCTAGGGAACTTGGGGTCCGTATCCGCGAGCATGTCAATAACATCAAGAAAGGAGTCAAAACTCACAGTGTATCTGGACATTTTTGACATTTCCATAATAGGGACCCCAAAGATCTTAAGTTCTGGGGACTTGAGAAAGTCAAGCTCCATTGGAGGGGTGGCCATTTCATCAGACAATTGAGTAAACGTGAATCCTTCTGGATCTTTGAAACTGATGTAATGGTGCCTCAGGGGTTAAATGTGGAGTTTGACATGAACTGTTTTATTTCAGATAGATAATGGCAACTTTTTTAATTAATTTTATTTGTGGAGATATATAAATTTAGGATTTTGATAGATTATTTTATATTCTTATATATATTTTTATAGACCGATTACATGATTCATTTATATAATATGAAAATATGGATAGCGGTGGGTGATTTTCTATTTCCAGTCTCTTTTAACATATTTAGGTTGATTCCTATTCTAGCAATATTGAATATGTTTTTTGATTCCAGCGATCTCAAATTTGTCCACTAGATGTCTCTACATGGAAACCATCTGTTTGAAAAGGCCCACATCTCATGAACTCTGTTTGAGCCTGAGATTGCGTGGTTGCATAACTAGATGTCTCTGTTGAGAGGGTGCATTGTTAATTTATTCAATGTTGTGAGCATTTATAAACCTATGGTGACATTGTCCTAGCCCCACTCCGCTGAGGAAGTCACATGTTGACGTAATGCATACGGGGGATGAGCCTGGACTGATGTCATCCACTGCTGTCAATCAATCCATGATCTATGATACTGGAGATCGCTGTGTTACCTTCTTATACATGTCCTTTTAAAGCTGCCTACATGTGAGTGCAACATTTTCTTATTAATAAAATAGTGGATTTAACATATGGAGAGCACTTAAATTTGTCCTTTTTCCTCATGTATCCAGATTACTGAGCCATAATCATTTGATCGCTGGTTGGTCTGGGAGCTCATGACAGATAGAAGGCTGTGTGATTAGTGCTGGAGCCAGGAGAACGGCTTTACTTTCTTCCCCATATTTAGGGAAAACAGGCGTCTGACCTGCTGTTAATACAGGGGTCAGACCTTGAGGTGAGGAGGCACTTCAGCTATTGGTGAAGGGAATATACACCAATGTTTTGCCTAAAAGGAATCACGTGTGGGATCTTTTATACACCTTTCATCTAATCCTTTGCATGGAATGAACTTTATGTGGACTTTTCATATGAGTGTCTGTCACTAGACTGTCACTAGATTATATGCGCTGCACTTTATATGTTACAATTTTTCCTAAAGAGTAGGTAAAATATAGCAGACAAAAGTTCAAAAGCTGCAATACCTTGTAGGTAAAAAAAAAAAAAAAATAAGACTGTATTGCAGGTTTATTTTCATTAAATATTTAAATAATTCATCCAGAATATCCCAGCAAATTAAAAAGCTTTAGAAGAAATACCCAAAAACTTAAGAAAGGCTTTCCTAGTAAAAAAATCTCATTGAAGAGCACACATAATTCCATGCATTCTTTTTGATGCATTTTTAAACTTATATTCACTTCAACTCTGATATACATATTTGTTTTTTCAGATGTTCTCAAGCTTTTAATCTTCTCGCTGCTGGGCTCTGAGCGCCACTTTTAAACTCATTTGGCCAGACCATTTTTGCAGTTTATCAATTGCTTTTTTATTTTTCCCTTACAGCTTTCAGAGTTTATAAAAGAACCCCCAAACCTTACATTTTCCAAAAGAACATTACCAGTAGAATATAAAGAAGGTTCTACTGATTTTTAAGACCCCATGATATTTGCGCAAATATTTATCAAAACAATATTTTTGCTACATATACACTAACATCATTATTAGCAGAGGCAAACACAGCAAATGTTTCAAAATATCAAAGCTTAACCTGTATTGAGTTAATAAATAACAAAAAGTTGTACTTTTACACGAGAAATGGTGAAAATCGAATGTACACATATTGTAAGTAACCGACTTTCTCTAACAATCTGGAGGTTTTAATTTTTCAATTACAGCGTTCAGACTTTGTGAAAGACCCCCCTAAACCATGTATTTTCTGAAAGCATAAAACCAGGAGGAAAAAAAACAAGGGGAAAAAGGGGGAGCCAGGCTGTCATGTACCATGTGTGAGGCCAAGATGCTGAGAGTGCTCCCCTTGCGGCTAAGTTCTCCCCTGGAAGTGGTGCAGGGAGAGCAGTGCCCACAGAAGCACGGTTTGCCACTTACTGTGGTTTGAAGAGCTGGTCACTGGAAGGTAGCTGAAGCCAGTGGAGTAGACTGTAGAGATTGTGTGCTTGAGAGGCACCAAGTACACTCAGCAGAAGAGAAAAGCTGAAACAGAACCAGGAGCCAGGCCAGGGGTCATACACAGTAAGATCAGTTCAGGTAGTAAGACTGGAACAAGCCGGGGTCATACACAGTGAGACAGATTTACAGCAGAGTTG
This sequence comes from Glandirana rugosa, assembly GCA_018402905.1. Classification (NCBI taxonomy): domain Eukaryota; kingdom Metazoa; phylum Chordata; class Amphibia; order Anura; family Ranidae; genus Glandirana; species Glandirana rugosa. The sequence goes on along the minus strand of BLSH010276363.1, from coordinate 86,080 downwards.
GTGAGCCAAGCCAAGATCAAACACGGTGGAGCAGACAGGAGAGAAATCAGTAGTATAAGCCAAGGGTCAAAGCCAGGAGATCAGGATCACAGGTCAGAGCAAGCCGGGTCGGTAACAGGAAATCAAGAACAGGAAACACAGGTGCACAGGAACATGGGGAGCTGGTGATAATCCAGCAATGCACAGGTCGAGGCAGCAGGTTTATATATGCCAGGAGACGCCAACATCTGTCACGTTGTGTGCAGGCCATTGCGCCTGCATGCTTCTGTTTGCACCATCGCGCATCTGTGTGTGACAATATGCACGGAAGTGCATCTGATGCAGCCATGATGGCCATTGGCTAGATTACCAGGCAACCATTTCCCTGACACAGGCAGGCCATAGTGTAGTAATTAAATTGACTGAGATCCATAAAATAAAAACAAGTGTAAGTTGCACTCACAAGCATAGAGTTGTAAAGGTGTGTCCCACAATATATTCTCATGTCATCTGGTTTTCTATGGATGATATATACAGTAGATGACATAATCGCCTTTGGCAAGGAGATACTGGCTCAATCTCTGAATTCTTCAAATACTGCAATGACAATCAATATGGATCCCACCTCTCTTGTTTTCCTAGATCTGGAGCTTTATTTTAATCACCAACTCTGAACCAAAATCTGTTCCTGCACACACTTTAAACCTACTGCTGGGAATTCTTATCTTCACAGAAAAAGCTGTCGCCATAAAATATGGATCACAAATATACAGCTAATTCTGACGCTTAAGGTGAAATTGTAGTACAGTAGAAGATTAGATGACCCAAAGCCAAATCCTAAAAAGGAAATTCCTTGAGAAGGGGCATAAAGATATCGATCAGGCCATCGTCAAGTACTATGATCAGTATTATGCTTCTGCAGAGGTACTTTCTAAGAACCCTCCACCACAGAGAAAGGGCCCCTGGTTTGTCACCTAATGTAACACCAAACATTGGGCGATCAAAAGATCAATTTTCAAACATTGGGGCATTTTACTTAATGATCCCAAATTACAAAACCATATCTCCACAGTCCCAAATCTGGTTTTCAAGAAAGCCAGAAATGTAAAAAACGTTATAGCTCCTAGTATAACTCATTATGGAAGTCAATCAACGTCAATCATAATTCCCAAAGTGTTTTGATTTAAGGACATGTATCACTGTTGTAAAAATAATTTTGTGTGTTTCACTGTGCTTAGGATTCCAAAATTCACCTATAGTGTTATATATTTTTTTTATATTTTTCAGTGCTGCTACTTAACCACTTAAGGACCGGAAGGATTTCCCACATTAGGACCAGAGCACTTTTTGCGATTCGGCACTGTGACGCTTTAACTGGCAATTGCATGGTCGTGCGATGTTATACCAAAACAAAATTGACGCCCTTTTTTCCCACAAATAGAGCTTTCTTTTGGTGGTGTTTGATCCCCTGTGCGTCACTTCTGATCACCGCTATTAACAAAAAAAGAGCGACAATTTTGAAAAAAAAACAATATTTTTTACATTTTGCTATAATACATATCCAAAAAAAACAAATGTATTCATCAGTTTTGTCCAATATATATTCTTCCTCATATATGTGGTAAAAAAAATTGCGATCTGCATTTATTGATTGGTTTGTGCAAAAGTTGCCGCTTTTACAATACATGATAATTCATTTATGGCGTTTTTAGTATTTTTTTTTACTTGTAATGGCGGTGATCTGCGATTTTTTTTTTCCAATATATTTTATTGAAGTTTTTTTATTTATTTATTTTTTCAAGGCATGTTACATGGAGGGATTCAACTACATGCTTTACAGTATACAACCTATAGAGTACAATCAAGAGAAAAAAAAAAAGTACAAACAGTAAACAAGAACAACAGTTGTTTAGATCTGTTAGAGAGGGGGCAGGATAGGATGGGGGTAGGTATTGGATGGGAAGGGAAGGGGGAAGGGGGAATTGAAAATAACAAACAATCTCTATCGTGAGTAATTTTCCATGGTGGTTTTATGCCATTCCTTTAGCGTGGAGAAAAGGTGGGAGATCACGCCTGCCCCCCCTCCCTAACGGGAGCACACTGTGAAGGAGCAGGGGCAGTCCACCAATGGAAAGGAAAAATAACAACAACACGCAAAGTGAGTTTTACTGAGCGCAGAGAAACGGAACAAAAATACAGCATTCCGGGGAACACATAAATCGTAAACGTTGAACCTATAGGGAAGCTTCAAAGTAGTAGGAAAATGAACCATAATTTGTAGAGTAGCATACACTAAACATACCGGAATGCCCGTGAGTGATTCAGGGTTCGCTGTAGCAGTAAGGCCGAGAAGGATGAGGGTATGTTTTGCAATATATTTGTGGGAGGATTGAAGGCATAAGGTTGGGGAGGCTAGAGATCATGTGACCAGCACACGGTCTCTAGGGAAGTATAGGGGATAGAGGGGGAGGGGAGGGAAGAAGGGGACCACAAAAAAAAAAAAAGAGGGGGGAGCTCCTATACATCTTTGCCTGAGTCAGTTGTGCTGGAGCTAGAGGGGAAGTCAGTTCTGAATCCCGTTAGATACAGTGCCTTGCGAAAGTATTCGGCCCCCTTTGAACTTTGCAACCTTTTGCCACATTTCAGGCTTCAAACATAAAGATATAAAACTGTAATTTTTTGTGAAGAATCAACAACTAGTGGGACACAATCATGAGGTGGAACGAAATTTATTGGATATTTCAAACTTTTTTAACAAATAAAAAACTGAAAAATTGGGCGTGCAAAATTATTCAGCCCCCTTAAGTTAATACTTTGTAGCGCCACCTTTTGCTGTGATTACAGCTGTAAGTCGCTTGGGGAAGTCTCTATCAGTTTTGCACATCCAGAGACTGAAATTTTTGCCCATTCCTCCTTGCAAAACAGCTCGAGCTCAGTGAGGTTGGATGGAGAGCGTTTGTGAACAGCAGTTTTCAGTTCTTTCCACAGATTCTCGATTGGATTCAGGTCTGGACTTTGACTTGGCCATTCTCCTTACCCGTTTTTAAAGTCAGAGACCTACACGTTTTGACTATCTCTGAAGGGGTTCGCTGAATGTCGACATTAGTGTCGTTTTCCACCGCGATGTTTCATAATTGAATTCCCCCGACTTATTAAAACGTGCGGGTTAAAAAGTCAAAAAATAAACAATTTTTTCAAACTTTATAGGTTATTTAAAGCAAGGTGGAGTACTAACACAGGGTGA
>BLSH010276363.1:21937-46196 GCA_018402905.1 Glandirana rugosa | reverse complement strand
CTCATGTTAATAACGTCGTGAATCTTATACCCCGAGTTAGTTACCAAGAGTATTGAGTTATAGAGTATTCCGAGAAGTATTTGAGGGTGAATCTTGGGACCTTGAAGAGTAGGGTGTGGAGAGTAATCGGAGTACCCGGTACCGCCCGTAAAGGTGGTAGCCAGTGGAGATAGTAGTCCTAATCACAACTCGCATGGGCCTGACATTGCAAGCCCAGGCATGGCTTGAAAGCCCACAGGCCCTGGGTCTGGGCTTGTACCTGTAAAGTTTTTTGCAAGCCCAAGCCCAAGCCCAAGACCATCAACTAGTGCGTACAACTTATCGACTTCCCGTCAGTTAATTGTTCGCAAAGTGACCCAAAGCAGCAGTATGTGAAATCTCAAATTTCTGCAATCTGTCCCTCAGAGCAACAGCAGTAGTAATCTCAGGATGCAGGATCAGTTGTTAAAATGTCTGCAATCTCTCCCTACACTAACCCAAGAGCATGTGGCATGCAGCACTGTGACTCCAGCTTATAAAGTGGCTGGGTCACATGATGCACTGGCCAATCACAGCCATGCCATTAGTAGGCATGGCTGTGATGGTTTCTATGGGCAAACCAGTGAAACGCTTGTTAATTGACTGCCCTTCAGCTATTCAACATGCGTGATCAACTACCAGAACCCGAACCCGAACCCGAACGTTTTTTGAAATGTCCATGTTCGGGTCTGGGTCCCGGACACCCGAAAGTTCGGTACGGACCCGAACGTTACAGTCCGGGTACGCTCAACACTAATCCTGATGATAGAGGTGACCGATGGTGGAAATGCCCGCCATGGCCCATGAGGCTAATGAGAGGTGTGGGATGAGAAGTTCCAGGGTTCTAAGTGGGAGTTTATGAAGAGCCTTATGAGATATTGAGTTATGAGAACCATTGATTGAGCCCCATATTCTAAGTGCTGCAATAATTGTACTCATAAATTGCTTTCCTGCAATCGGAGAAATAGTTATTGCACCTATAACCTGCTTAGGGTCTTTGCCTAGAGCTATTGTTTCAATTTGTCGCCATATAGGGGGTTGTTGTTTAGGGTTCCACCATTCCTTCAGCATAGTCATAATAGTAGCTTTATAATATGCTGCGACATTTGGAGCCCCAAGACCAGTATATGGCGTTGGCCTAAGGAGTATGGATGCTTTAATTCTTGGGCGTCTGGCATTCCAAATATAAGTGTTGAGTTTATTTTGTAATTTTTTGAGATGTGCTGGAATAATTGGAATGGGAAGGGATCTAAACATATATAAATTATGCGGTAGTATAAACATTTTTACTAGGGCGACGCGGCCCGCCCAGGTTGTGTGAGTTGCTGAGAGATTTTTCACTGCCTTCTCCAACGTAACAATGAGATTTGGTTGAGAGAAAGTTTGAGGTTGGAGATGTGATCTCCTAGGTATTGTAAGGCAGAGAGGGGGGCCCATGAGAGGGGAACAGCGCTCAGTATTTGGTTTTTAATTATGTTATTGAGGCCTATGGGGAGCATTTGGCATTTCGAGTTATTGAGCTTGTAGACAGAGATAGTACCAAAGTGTTCCAGGAGTTTGTAGAGGTGAGGAAGGGGATAGGGTAAGGACTACATCATCCACATATAGTCCTATTTTATGGTGTGTGGGGCCAATATTGATTCTGGTAATGAGAGGATGTGTTCGTATATGGGCTGCGAGGGGCTCAATAATTAGAGAGAAGATAAGGGGCGAAAGTGGGCACCCTTGTCTGGTGCCGTTGGTTATGGGAAAAGGAGCTGAGAGAAATCCGTTAGTCCATACCTTTGCGGTTGGGGAGGTGTATAAGGTTGACATGGCGGATAAAATTCGACCTGTGAAGCCAAATTTTTTTAACGTTTCTTTCATGTAGAGCCAATGAACCCTATAAAAAGCCTTTTTGGCGTCTAGGGATATGAGTAGTGCGGGGATTTTGTGGTGCTCTGCCCATTGTGTGATGTTTATAAGTTTGTGTGTGCCGTCTGAGGCTTGTTCCTTATTTGGTTGAGTGAGCTCCAAATAAATGGGGGCATGATCCGACCAAGTGCTAGTACTAATGGTTGCTGATTTAACTCTTTGAAGAGTGAATTTATCCATCAGAAACAGATAGATTCTAGAATAAACCTGCACAGATGAGAAAAAAGAGTAATCACGTTCTGTACTATGAAGACATCTCCAAACATCAAAAAGTTCTTCTTTATAGGTAATTATGTGTAGCGAGGAGTTTGGTCTGCGGGAGGGATTGGTGGAGTCAATGGATGGCTCCATAACATCAATGAAGTCACCACATATGATGATGGGCCGTGACTTAAAGCTTGTATTTTTTTGGAGAGTAGGTGGCTAAAAAATTTTTTTTTGTTGGGAGTTAGGCCCATACAAGTTTATTAGGGTAGTGCGGTGATTATTGAGTGTGACATAGATAATAATATAACGACCGTGTGGGTCAGTGTCTAGAAAGTGACATTGGAAAGCCAGAGTATCTCTTGGACACACACGATATCGGCTTTAGAAGCAAGGGCTTCCTTCCACATCATGGCTCTTTTATAGGGGGAGTTTAGTCCCCTAGCGTTGATTGAGATCATTTTAGCAGTCATCTTTGGGATGGAGGGGGGTCGCTTCTAGAAGGGATGGAGATGTCTCCCTAGTATCACATAGCTGTGCTATATTTTGTATGGATACACATATGGTACAACAATTAACAAAGATGAGGAGTAGAGTCTTTCTAAACCGGCACATTGGTGTAAATGGGGTTATATGAACCTGGAAAGGAAGGGGGGAGGGAGGGTTAAGAGGGAAAGTCTGCACTGTGTATTTAACACACATTAAGTGGAAGAGAAGAAAACGTCCTGAAAAAAAGTAATACTTCAAGTATAGCATTGGAAGGAGGCCTGGCACAGGAAGAATATAGTGAAGCCCTGTTAGAAGGAATTAGTTGTGGCGTGAAATTTATTTCTCAGGTATTCTTCTTAGTTTGCCATGGTTTAGGAAAATGTGAAGGCATCGTTTTAATCGCAGCAGGGTTGTGCTGTGGAGGGGACAGACCCCAGTTTTGTAGCTGCTTGAGGCCGTGTTTCAGGTGGCGGTCTTGTTTTAGTAGATGACTAACAGTTTAAATGGGTATCCCCATTTGTAGGGGATGTTATTCTGCCTGAGGGTTGACATTAGGGGGGAGAAGTCCCTTCTGCGTTGGGCTGTTGCTGCGGAGATGTCAGAGAACAGCGTGAGGCCTGAATAGGGTTCAGGTAAAGTATGTACGTTTTTAACTGCCATAAAGACTCTCTCTTTGGTTTGATAAAAGTGTAGACGAATTTATACATCTCTGGGTTTATCAGTAGGGATGTGAGCTGGTTTGTGAATACGGTGAGCCCTGTCTATCGCAAGTTCTAATTGCGATAGAGCTGGTATGAGGGAGGCCAACAGTTTCTGAAGGTAGGGTGTAAGGTCATTTGTGGGGATTGATTCTGGGATACCCCTGATTTTCAAATTACACCTTCTTGAGCGGTCTTCTAAGTCGGCCATTTTAGTATGTATACACTCAATTTCCTCAGCTTGGGATCTGTGTGCGTCCACTAATTTGTTATAGGCAGTAGCGTAGTTATTAAGCTGTTGTTCTACAGTATCAATGCGAGCTCCTAAATCTTCAATTTGACCCTGCATGCGGGACATTGACCTATGCAGATCCTTTTGAAGATCCTTTTGAAGTGTGAGCAGCATGCATTTTTTTTTTAATGAGATTTTATTGAAAATATTAATGATGAATACAGGGTATCAACAGCAGATCTCAGGAGGAGTACAAACTCCTGATTTATTGAAACATTTGTTTGGATAAACAAAGTACAGTATAGCAACATATAAAGATAAGTACTTATGAAGTGGATGGATCTCCTGCTGGGAAGGGGGCGAGGGGGAACCGAGTAGGGGAAGAGAAAGAAAGAAAAAGGGGGGTGGAGGGGTAAGGGGTGGGGACGTCCGCACAGAACTTGGTAAAGTTCTGAGAGATAAGTCTTTAGTCTTGTCGAGCATTATCTTGGAAATACATAAATGGGTTGAAGGAGGAGTTTGATGTATCCTGAGAATGGGTGAAGTCCAAAAAGGTTTTCCAGCGCTTGTAGAAACGTTTTTTGGCAGATGGAAGGTTGAGATCGGTTGAGATTTTCTCCTTGTGGAGCTGAGATACTAGCTCTTGTTTTACTTGAGGTATATTCGGGCTTGATGGGGAGGTCCAATTTTTTAGGATTGTTCTCCTAGCGGTGAAGAGGCACATTAGGATCCAGTCCTTGTGTTGGGGAGTTTGATCGGGTGACCACGTCAGTAGCTGTTTGTCCCAATACCCAAAGATCAGAAGGAGGGGATCCTTGGGTATTTGAAGCAGAGTGATGTTGTGAATGAATGATACGATTTTGTCCCATAAGGCTGAGATGAAAGAACATGACCATAAATGATGTGTAAGAGGCGGTCTTGGTTGGCTGCAGAGCGGACAGGACATAGAAGAAGCATTCTGTTTGTCCATGAGGAATGGGATGTGTGCTCCATGAATTAACTTGAGTTGTGTCTCCCTCCATTGCTCACAAGGAATCAGTTGCAGGGTAATGTTATATCCTCATAGGATTTTGTCCAAGAGGTCAGGATCTGCAAAGCCTTTCCCTCAATTCCTAGCAGAGGAAGCGGAGAAAGGAGGTGTAGTCTCGGCTATTAAAGATTTGTATATATATTCGAGATGGTGTAGGACCCCGAGTCCAGGAGAGAGTCAATGATAGAGGACTGAAATCTCCTAGATTTATCTCTGTATGAAATACGCATGAAATGTGCACATTGCCAAAAGTTAAAAAGATGATTTTGTGGAAGGGAGTATGTCCGTACTATGACTGAGAAAGGAAGCAGATCTCCAGTGACTGGGTTGCAAAGAGAGGAGAAGTTTGTCAATCCGCGGTCATGCCATAGAGTAAACGCCTGGTGATGAGTGCCTGGGGGGAAGTTTGGGTTTTCCTGGATCGGGAGGTGCTTGGAGATGTACAGAGGGAGCTTAAGTATTTTCTGAACTTCTCTCCAAGCTATAGCCGTATCACGGAGTAACAGATTACATTGAAGATCCGGAGGGAGCGATTTCTAAGGTGAATAGAGAAGGGCCTTCAGTGACAAAGGATGTGTCATCGCTGATTCTAGAGAGAAGTTTGCGTATCTAGATGCATTTTTAGTCCAATCCAGCCCTATTCGTAGGAGACATGCTAAATTATACAATCTTATATTGGGCAAGCAGGTGCCACCTTCGCGCCTGGGGAGATACAGCTTAGCCAATGCTATTTGAGGCCTTTTGCGTTGCCAGAGGAATTTGGTAATGTTTTTGTTGAGGACCTGAACATCTTTATGCTTAAGCAGCAGGGGTATCATTTGTAATAGATAGAGCAATCGTGCAAAACTGACCATTTTAAATAAATGGCATCTCCCCAGTAGCGAAAGCGGCAAGTCCATCCAGTTCTCCAATTCCTGTGAAATTTTATGGAACAGCGGCAGAAAGTTCAGAGTGTATAGAGAGGAGGGTGAGTTGCCAATCCTTATGCCCAGGTAGGTAATGTGGGATTTGGCCAGTGTAAAGGGTGACTGGGAGGTCCAGGGGCAGTGGGTGTTTTATTTCACTTTTGCTGTAATTTATGCGTAGGCCAGAGTAAATTTTAAAGTCGTTGAAAATTTGAGTGATGGTGGACATATCTTTGGCAGGGTCAGACGAAAATATGAGGACATTGTCCGCGAAGAATGCTGAGCAAAATTCGTGGTCCCCTATTTGGATGCCATTTAGCGGTGCATTAGTATTTAAATATCTGGAAAGTGGTTCTATTGCCAAGTTGAATAAAAGCGGCAACAGGGGGCATCCCTGTCTTGTGCCCTTAAAAAGTTTAAATTACTCTGAGAGGAGACCCGCAACCACCAACCTGGCCACAGGAGAGGCGTACATGGACTGAACCAATTGTACAAACGGGCCAGAAAAACTCATCCGTCTCAGGACTAGAAAAAGCCACTCAAAATTGACGTTATCGAAGGCTTTCTCCGCGTCCAGGGTGATGATGGCGTAGTCCCCCCCTTGTGTTTGTTTGCATGGTCTAGAATCGTTAAAACTTTTCGGATGTTCAAGGAAGCAGTCCTGCCCTTAACAAATCCCGATTGTGCGGGGTGTATCAAGAGCGGGAGGAAGGAAGCCAATCTTGTGGCTATTATTTTGGAAAGGATTTTTACATCCAGGTTTAAAAGTGAAATGGGGCGATATGAACCAGGTTCTAGTGAGTCCTTTCCCTTTTTAAAGATCAGTTTTATAATTGCTTGGTTATCCGAGGGCAGGTAGGGGCCCCCTTTCCAGATGCCATTGTAAACATCCAATAGAGTAGGTTCCACCAATGTGCGCAAAGTTTTGAAGAATTCCCCCGTAAACCCATCTGGTCCCGGGGCTTTGTTGGGAGCTAAATGGTTGATGGCAGACGAGATTTCTGAGCTAGAGATAGGGGCATTGAGCATTTCAAGATCTGAGGGAGAGATTGTAGGGAGGGTTAGTTTGTCGAGGAAGCTCTCGGCCAGGGCACTATCTGTGTGATCAGGGGTACACAAATTTGCATAAAAGTTTTTAATAACTTGGCTGATTCCCGTAGGGGTATTTGTAAGGTTGCCTAGGGGATCTCTCAGTGAGGTGATGTGTGTAGGGGTATAGGGTCCCCTGGCTAGTCTGGCCAGAAGTTTGCCTGATTTGTTTCCAAATTTGTAAAATTGGGCCTATAGCTGTGAACGTTTGGTTATCTCCAACGACTCCACCCAAAAATCAAAATCAGATTTGGCAGATTTCCATTCCTGGGGGAGTCATTGGAGGATAGGTTTATTTGGGCTAGTTTTAATCGTGAGCTGGCCATTTTGAATTTTGACAAGGAATGTTTTTTAAAGGAGGTAGCGTATGAAATAATTTTCCCTCTGAGGAAGGCCTTACCCGCGTCCCAAAATAGATTTGGGTTGACTGTGTGGGGTGAATTGGCTGAAGCGTATTCCGACCAGGCTAGGTGCATGTATTGCTGGAAGTCAGAGTTGTTGTGGAGATATTGGGGGAAGCGCCATATGCGGGGATTTGGTTGTGACAAAGAGTCCTGAAAGGAGATAGAAACTGGGGAGTGATCTGAGATTCCTATCTCGTGGATCTCCGCATCCCTAACCATGGGTAGCAGGGTTTCTGTACAGAATAGGTAGTCAATTCTGGTGAAAATATTATGCGGATTGGAGTAGAAAGTAAACTCCTTGTCTAAGGGGTGTAGGTAGCGCCAAAGGTCAGTCATGTGTAAGGATTCCATGGTGGATGCTAGAAGTGTTGGTTCCAGGTTATTGGGGTTGTGGTGGGACCTTTTAGGGCATGATCTATCGTCCACTGTGTGGATGATAGAGTTGAAATCACCGCCCACTATATGGGGAGTGTGAGGTGATTTCATCAGACTGGTAGTCAGATTCTGAAAGAAAGGGGACCCAGGGCAATTTGGGGCATAGATATTAGAGATCAGGAGATCTTTGCCAGACAAACGAGCGTGTACCGTCAATATGCGTCCTTGCATGTCTGAGTTTGAGGATAGTATTTCACAAGGAAGGTTTTTATGTATTAGTATGACAACCCCAGCCTTACGGTCGATTGTTTCGGATCCTAGCACTGTTCCCACCCAAAGTTTTTTCAGGCGGTGTAGGTCAGATTGCTTCAAATGTGTTTCCTGTAGGAGTGCTATATCAGTTTTTAATCTTTTCAGGTGCCTTAATATCTTCATGCATTTAATGGGGGATCTAAGACCTTTTACATTCCAAGAAACACATCTCATGTGAGGGATGGATTATAAGCGTTTGAAGCGGGGTGTGGAGATATGGGGTTGCAGCCCAATGTGAGTATAAGGAGAAGTGGAGAAGAGCACTGTAATTGAAGCCATATAAATGTCTACTGGTGTGCAGGTGGAAAGGTTGGGGAGTGAATGGTGGATAGAAGGGGGGGTCTGTAGTGTATTTTAAAACTACACAAGTGAACATACAAAACAAACATAGCAAATCATACCTGAACTTCGCTTTTTTCCGCATGGGCTCGCAGACAGTGATCGCTCCCTACCACTGGCCATACGGCAAATTTGAGAAAGAGCCCGTGTAAAGCCTGGCAGCCAAAAGTAGTGCGGCTTAGGATGTGCTGGTGGTGAGCATGGATTGCCTATTGTAGAGCCCGTGTGGAGAAAGACAAAAGGATAACACTAAAAGTAGTAACAAATGTTCAAAAATAATAGCAGTTAAAGCATACCAAGTTATGCCCCTCATAGAGACAGGCAGGGGAGCCTAGAGGGAGTTCCTAGAGGCACATTGTAGGTGTTAGCTCCCTCAAACGAATGAACCTGTGGGAACTGGAGAAGAACAAAAGAAAGTTATGTAAAGACAGTTCAAGTCAGCGGAGTTCCCCCCGCTTGGAGGGATCTGGATGGTTTAAGGCGTTTGGGTGAATCCTTCCTAGGGCTACGTTGGTTGAGAGATCTGGGTATTGGGGACGCCTTATGTGGTAAGTTGGAGTGCTGCTTGGTGTTGGTGGAGTGAAGGAATTTTTCCACTTCTGGGGGGGGGTCATGGAAGGTGAGTTACTCTCCGCTAGGGGATCTGAGCCGGAGAATAGCTGGGAAGGCCAAGGTGAATTTCATCTGACGCTGGTGCAGGGTTGTACACACTTGTTGAAACGCTTTTCTTTTTTTTGAGACTTCAAGGGAATAGTCAGCAAAGATTAAGATTTTTACGCCGTCAATCAGGAGTGACTTTGTTTGTCTATATTTCTGCATTATATCAACTTTGTCTGCATAGTTCAAATTTTTGGCAATGATGGTTCGGGGTGCCGTGCGTTCAGATTACGTGCTCCCTATGCGATGAGCTCTTTCCACCATGCAAGGCTTAGGTAGGCCTAAAGCCTCCGGAATACGCTTCGCACAGAACTCCATTAAGGTGGAAGGCTGAAGGGATTCAGGCACCCCCACAAAGCGTAGGTTGTTCCTTCTCGACCGATTCGCAAGGTCATCAAGTTCCTGAAGGACATATTGATTAGTCTTGGTTTGGGCTTGCTTAGCCGCCGGTGTCTGGTATAGTTCATCTTCAATGTTAGCTATTCTATTTTCCGCCTCATTTATGCGGGCCTTGTGTTCCCCCAGCTCCTTTTTAATTAGGAGCATCCCTGCGCTGACAGCCTTTTCAACAGCTGCTGTAATTGTGGGTTCCAGGATCGCTGCCACAGCTTGGGCAATCCTGTCATGGGAGCCAGAGTCTCCCGTGTGAGAGGAAGGGAAGGATGGGTTGCTCACCTCCATTAACATTGCTGCCGCATCCAGCGCGATCGCCGTGTAGGCCGCATCCCCGGCCTCGATTTGCGGCGGTGCCGGCGTTACGCGCGGGCCGCCTTTACTGAGGTACCGCTCCATCGCTGAGTGGTGAGGGGGTGTTGCTGGTGCTGTCCGGGCAGCTATAGATGCCTGAAGGTGTCCTGGGCTGGCTTTATAGGCAGATTTTCAGCCGTGGTGCGGGAGCTAGTGTGGAGTGCTGCTACTCCATACGGCGCCGGAACCGGAAGTAATAACATGCATTTTAATGTGTTCTCTGACACTGGGTTGTCTGTGGTAGGGAGATTAGCTAGAGATGTGTCCTGTTCATCCTCTGAACTCTCCCCCTCTGATGTATTGTTGTGGTGAAAGGCAAGGTGCTTTTTGCTTACCGGTGCCTGGTGCGATGGTGAAGCGAATGGGGCTGCTCTTTTGGAGGTGTCTCTGGCAGCTGCATCTCTCTTAGGCGCTGTGCAGTCCACTTCTTCAGTGTGTTTCTGGGGAGAGACGTTCCCTGCGGCCTGCGCTGCTAGGCTCTGCTCTGAGCCGGCGCCATCTTGGCTGTGAGGAGGCGCAGGGCCCGCAAAGAAGTCCGTGAGCTTCTTCTGCTCTGGGAGCCTGCTTTTCTTACGGGACATCGTTCCCTTCGGTGTACCGGGTGTCCTTGAGGATCAGGGCTGCGGACGTATAGGGCTAAGTGCTCGGATTGTAGCTGCAAGTCTCCCTGTGCGTCGGAGGGTGGAACTCAAGCAGCCATCTCCGTTCGCGGCCAAGCTCCGCCTCCCATGATTCTATGTTTTTATCATTTTGTGTATGTGTATTAAATAAAATTTGTATATTTTTGAATTTTCGCTATATGTGTATTATTGGCACCTTTAAAGTCCTGGAACAGCCAAGTCTGTTTCCATCCTTAGGAGTATTGTTTGATTGTATTACGTGCACATTAACTAACCATTAAGGAGTTACAATTGTATCCATTCAACTGACATCTTTATCTTTTTATGGTACAGCTGCTTTCTCTGCTGGAAGATAGCCTGACTTATTTATCCTTTTGAATAAAAACAAGGCGCTACTGATTTTTAGGCCCCACATAGCTGCACAAATGTTTATCAAAACACTAGTTTCACTAAAAAAAAGCTAAAATCCTTAAAGTTTGCACACAAACGCAACATAACTTACAAAATTCTTGCTAAATTCCTACTAAGGCCTCGTTCACATGGGGTGTACCAAAGTGTACACCCATTGAGGCCTGTTTATACCCACATGGGGATGCACAGGTGGTCTGTGCATTCCTGTTCAGGCAGTCCAATTCATGTCAATTGGAACACAGCGGCTGCAAGGACAGAGCTGTTGCTCCCCATCTAATATCCATGTGAGTGCATATTGACATGAATATGACTTCTTGCACAGGAATGCATGGAACACCTGTGCATTCCCATGCAGCTGCTTTGTCCCAATTGGCATCAATGGGACTGCCCACATGGGGATGTATGGAACACCTATGCATCCCTGTGCAGCTAAACATGGCCTTGCTGTAGTATGCCCCACATAAACAAGGCCTCAGGCCTTGTTTAGACTGGCCACGCCCCCCCCCTTTAAGCTGCAATAGGCAATGGATGGGGGTGTTTACATGCTGCTGCCACAATGCTTTGCCTTGTGCATTCAGCAAAGTTAACCTGATTTGTATCAATTGGCAGGCTACACACTCAATTCAATGGGGAAGCATTGCAAACAGTAGCCTTGGACGCAGAATCCGAATGCGGATTTGGTTTCAGAGGCAAGGGAGACTTAGATGTATTTCTAAATGTCTAAATCTTCCCTTACTATGTTTTTTTTTATTAACAGGTACAATTTTAAACGTCCAAACATACCCCTAAAGTGCTAATGTCTCGTTTTTGAGACAGAGAAAGAGACTTAAGACAGTCCCTTTCTCTGCAGCCTCATCTGCACTGTGAACGATTGAATAGAAGTCTTTGTGTCTCTGTACAGAGACTTCTACTCATTCACCAACTGAAGCATAGTACAACAGTTTACTATGCTTCAATGATGAATGAACACAGGAGCAATCGGTACACATGTTTACCAGCCCCCGGCCCCCCCCCCAACTTTCCCTCGTGAAATCAATCCCCCAGGCAGTAACTGCAGTGCTGCATGGAGGACCCTCCAGGGATCGAGGGGGGTGTCACAGCAACATGGGGGCAATTATTTAGCTGTTTTCATCCCCTAAGACTATCCTTCAGCAGAGGAAGCTGGTGAGAGGGGAGAGGCAGGGAAGCCAGCAAAAGCATGGGAGCCACAGGGGATCAGTGTTGGCAGGGGGGCTTGTGCTGGGTGGCGAGAGAATAAGTGCTGAGTGGAGTGATGAAGGAGGGAGTAAGGGGGGAATTTTAGCTGCCAGCCAGGGATGTGGAGGGGCAGCAGGACGTAGAGGGAGAGAGGGGAGAAAGGGCAGAGAAGCTGTAGTAGGTGGGGGCAGTCACATTTTATGTGAATAGCTTTGATTAGCAGCTTGGTTTGTTCAGCAGAGTTTGCTATCAGCTCATGATCGGCGAATGAGCTTGTAGCAGAAGGAGGAATGTCAGGTCTGTACAGTGTACAGACCTGGTCAACTGGAAGCAGTGCTTTAAGTCCATAAGTCATACGGACCTGGCAGCAAAAGGGTTAAACTCATTAAAACACATAGAAATATTGCAATATCAGTTCTTAATTTTGCCATTCTATTTCACTGGCCCAGCTGATCTATATTAATCTGGTACATACATAATAACAGGCTTGTTTTAGTGAACATTAGTGGGACCTTTATGAAGACTTGCCGTAAATATATGCTTGATATATTTGTGTCCTTTTAAAGTGTTAGCAGGAATCAGCGACTCCGATGGGTCCCAGTGGGGTTCAGGCTGGAGCCACCAGCTGCCTGTCACAGCCAGCATCCAGCACTATGTCCAGGAGCTGAAATAGCTCCCAGGCTTCTGATGCATTCACACAGAGGTATGAATGAGTGAATGCAAGTTCATTTAAATCTTTAGAAATTGCATACCTGTGAAAGTAGTGACAGTCTTGCTATTATTTGTACTCTTATCAACCCTACTGAATGTTATCTGAAGTTTACATTAACCATTTACACAAACCATCTTTGTTCCTTGTAGTCATCACATTTTAGCATCAAATGGGAACAAACATAGCTCTTATAAGCAACTAATTCATACATTTACTTTGAGTTTTACTAATCCGCTACATTAAATAAAAGTCACACTTATGTGATGTCATTTTTATTGGCAGGCTTTATTGATTATATTTTAGGGTGAATCCTGTGTTTGAAAATTACAGAAAAATGCTATTTTTTCTGTTTACTATTTATTTTCAATAAATCCTAAGGAAATGAAAATATTAATATCCAAATTTTCTACCAAATTAAAGCCCCACTGTCCTTAGAAAAAGCAACATAAAATACTTTAGGGTGGACTACAAAAACTAAAAGATATACTATAATTCCCTGTGCAAAAACATCACAGCAGGGGCTTACCACTTCTGAGCCACAATAAATGCAGGCTTTAAAAAAAAAATTACAGTGCTCCCTTGTTTCTGGGCCCTGCCATACTCTAAGCAAGTGACTAAGGCATACTTATATGGTATCCTTGTATATGAGCGAGATAGCTGAACAAATTGTTGGATGCAGTTTGTACCATGTCATTTTGTTAAAAATGTTGTATTTAATTTTTTTTCCTAATTTTGTTGCCAATTGCATTTTGAAAAATGTGGGGTTGAAAGTCAAAGTTATAGCCCTCTCCAAAAACCCTGAGCAGTCTACTTTTCTAACTGCAGTCATTTTGGGATACTTTTGAGGGTCCTGCCACCCCTGAGCCACTGTAAATGCAATACAGTGCCAAAAAAACGGGCATGCCATTTTTCAGCCTTTGAAAGACAGTATGCACTCCCATGTTTCTGGGCCCTGCCATGTTCCCATCATGTGACTAAGACATATTTGTATGCATAGTTGCCAACATTTCCAAAAAAATTGGGGATGCATTTTTTTGCTGGGCATATAGCAAGCCATTTAAGTCAGAGAATGTACTCTAACTAGGGGTGGTGCATTCATTTAAAATGGGTGTGGTTTTACACAAGGCATATCATTAATCAAATGCCATGCTTTAATTTAACATATATAAAACAGCTGTACTGTAGTTATCATAGCTAAAGACAACCAAAAATAAACAAAAACAGCAGAAAACACTGGTGAATACTGGTAAATATACTGGACAGCAAATAAGTCAGACAAAGAAATGAGGACTTCCGATAACAGTTTTAAATAGTTTGGTCTAGAAGGTCAAGGATTGTGAAAAAAAATTGATCCACAAAGTGGAGAGTGACCAATAGATAGGAAATGTAGACATCTGTTTTTAGAAATTCTTTGTTCCATGCCTTAATTTCAAGTTTCTCAGTACTTCTTACTAGCATATAAGAGGATGACATTTTGTTCCAATAAAAAATAATTACAAAGGTTTATAGCCATGCTAATGAACTGCCTTAGCAAGTATTTCTTTAATGTCATTCACATACTAAATTACATGGTTGGAAGAACTATTTTTAAAGACTGCAAGACTGTTGACACATTACTGGCAAACATGTTAGCTACAATTAAACTTACATGATATAAAGAATTATAAAGTCAAGTATTATCAATCCAATCATGTATTTAAAGTTAATTTTTGTACACGATCAAAAGCTAGATTTTTTAAAATTAAATGTATATATTATAATGAAAATGTTAGTTTGAAGAATGGGTATAGAATCTGACATAAGTATGAAAAATACATTTTTGCATTTGCACTAGAACCGGGCATTGTTCTTGAGTGACCCAAGGAGAAAAACTACAACATACTGTATAACCTAATATTTGTCCCTACATTCATACTGTTGCGAATCTTTGCCATTACCTAGTAGGGATTAGCGAATGTATCTTTGTTTTGTCTGTGAGGGTTTTGACAAACCCTGCACAGTCTAAAAATTCTGAATGTGGCTAACTTTGGCCGAGATAGCAGCTCTGCTCCTGTTCCAACATGACTGCATACCAGTGCACAAAGCAAGGTCCATAAAGACATGTATGTGCTACTTTGGGGTGGAGGTACTTGACCATTCTGCACAGAGTAATGACCGCAACCAGATAGAACACCTTTGGGATGAATTAGAGCCGAGACTGGGAGACGGGCCTTCCCATCCATATCAGTGCCTGGCCTCACAAATGTCCTTCTGGAAAAATGGTCAAACATTCCCATAGACACACTCCTAAACCTTGTGGACAGCCTTCTCAGAAGAGTTGACCCTATTATAGGTACAAAAGGTGGGTCAACTAATTATTGAACCCTACGGACTAGGACTGGAAGGTCATTAAAGTTCATTTGCGTGTAAAGCCAAGTGTCCCAATACTTTTGACAATATAGTGCTGTGAATTCCAAGGGGAGAGAGGAAACCATCGTTGTGAGATCAGGAATTTTGCACCAGAAGGGCTGGATCTGTGTGCATGTCCACCAGATATGAATAAAACCATCTCCTTTGGTGAAATAATTTTCTAACAGAACCCAGCTCTTGTATCTAGAGTGTACCTTCCAGTCCACCACCCAAGCTAGATAGATTGCCCAATGATAGTGTTGTAGATCTGGGAGCCAATGCCTCCTTTGGCTTTTGGCATAACCAACTTTTCCCACCTTATTCGTGCTGTTTTCCCACTCCATAAGAAATCTCTGCATATACTTTTATAATTTGTCGGGAAGGCTAATGGCAGTCTTATAGGTACTGCTTGCATCTTGTATAAAAGGCGTGGAAGGATTGTCATCTTTAAGATGGATGCTCTCCCAAACCAAGAGATATGAGGGGCTGCCCAACGTGCGATGCCTCGCTGTATGTTCAAAAGTTCAGTTGCAAAATTTCTGTGGTAAAGTTCAGAAAGATCCACCGGGATTTGTATTCCCAGGTAAGTTATGGCCTCAGCTTTCCACTGGAAGGGAAAATTTGCCTTACACATCTTAACTAGCCCACTTGGAAGTGACACATTTAAAGCGAAGGACTTGTGGTAATTTATTTTTAGGTTGGAAATTTTATTAAATTGTTTCAGGCTTTGCAGTACGTTGGGTATGGATGTCGGGGGGGGGGGGAGAAAGAGTAAGACATCATCCGCAAATGCCGTGATTTTATATTCTCAGTTGCATATGGTTATGCCAGAGATGTCTGGGTTAGCCCTAATGCTTTGCAGCATAGGTTTCAATGTTAAGATATACAGAATCGGGGACAGTGGACACCCCTGTCCATTATGGATGGAGAAGGCGTTTGAGAGATGGCCGTTGACCTTGACTTTTGCTGTCAGATTAGAGTATAAGGATAAGATAAAAGGCCGCATTTGTGTTCCGAATCCTAGGGCTCTCAACACCTCAGCCATATAGTCCCAGGCCACTCTATCAAACGCCTTTTCCGCATCCATTGATAAAAAGAAACCTTCTTGCTTTGACAATGACAGCCAATGAAGGAGGTTTAAGGCTTTCGTGGTGTTGTCCCTGGCCTCCCTAACAGGGACAAAACCCACTTGGTCCAGCCCCACCCACGCCAGTAGGTGAATGGCTCTGGCTTCCATTTTTGCTCGGGAGATCTTACGCTTACATGGACTATCCAAGTTTATCATCTCGGACAGGGGTAGTCAGTTTGTGTCCAGGTTTTGGCAAGCCTTTTGTGCACAGTTGGGAATTCAGCTTTCCTTCTCTTCTGCGTATCACTGGCAGTTCAATGGGGCTGCAGAACGAGCCAATCAGTCCTTTCTGACCACCATAACAACTGATCAGACCTCTTACCTTGGGTGGAGTTTGCTCATAATAGTGCCGTTAATACTGCTTCCCGATTGTCTCAATTTACAGTGAATTATAGTTTCCAACCATCCATGTTGCCTGACTCATTTGTTCCTCAGAGAATTCCTGCATTGGGGGATCATCTCTGTGGTCTTTGTTCCACTTGGGTACAGGTCCAAGAGTCCTTGCAACGTGCCAATGATAGGTACAGATTTCATGCTGACTGCAGATGCCTACCTGCACCTTCCTACCAAGTTGGGGAGAGGGTCTGTCTGTCATCTCGCAATCTCAGACTCCGTGTTCCCTCACTGAAACTGGCACCACAGTTTATTGTGCTTTTCCATATTCTTTGCAGTATCAACCCAGTGGCTTACACTTTAGATCTTCCTTCTAATATGCATATTTCAAATGTATTTCATGTCTCCTTATTAAAACCTTTGATATGCAACCGCTTCACCACCTCGGTACCATATCCTTACTCAATTCAGGTTGAGAACCATGAGAGTATGAAATGCAATCTATCATTGATTCCCATAGGTTACGTGGGTGCATACAGTACCTGGTTCATTGGAAGAGGTATGGTCTGGGGGAGTGCTCTTGGGTCTCATCCTTGGACGTACATGCTCCTGTCCTCCGTGCTTTCCTTTGAGATTTTCTCCTCAAACCTGGTGGTCCTCTGAGGGGGAGGGGTCATTGAGGAGGAGATACTGGTCTTCATTTCCTGCTCGTCAGCTAGCCCAGCTGGCCATTTAAACTGCCTGGATGAGATCTGTGCCTTCACCTGGTCAACATATCTGGATACTCTCTGCTGTGTTTTCCTGTTAAAGACCTTGCCTGGCTGACTTCCCTTCTGGTTTCTGAACCTGTTTGCTGCCTCTGACTATGCTGATTTCTGGTTTAAAGACTTTTGCCTGTATGACTTCTTCTGGTTCCTGATCCTGTTTACTGCCTCTACTACGCTGATCCCTGGATTCCTTTTACATAGAAACATAGAAAAGTGACGGCAGAAAAAGACTGAGTAGTCCATCAAGTCTGCCCCTTTTTATTTATTTTTTGTTTTGTTTTTTTCACATTAACCTTTTTGTCTGACTATAGATTTATGTTTATCCCAAGCATGTTTGAAGCCATTTACTGTTGACTGTCTCACAACCTCTGTTGGTAGTTTATTCCAATCATCAACCGCCCTTTCAGTAAAATAATACTTTCTAAGATTAGTTTTGAACTTCCCTCCAGTTAGTTTGAGGTCATGTCCCCGTGTTCTTGACTTGATGTCATATTGAAAAGACTGCCCTTGATGTATTTAAAGGTTTCAATCATGTCTCCCCTCTCCCTTATTTCCTTCAGACTGTACATATTAAGTTCCTGAAGTCGCTCTTGATATGTTTTATCTCCCAGACCTTTCACCATTTTTATTACCCATCTCGGAACTCGTTCTATCTTATCAATATCTTTTTGTAAGTGGGGTCTCCAGAACTGTACACAGTATTCTAAGTGAGGTCTCACTAAAGATCTATATAGAGGAATCAGAACCTCCTTCCTCCTGCTGGTGATCCCTCTACTGATACATCCTAGAATTCTATTTGCTTTTCCCACTGCCTGGTCACACTGTTTGCTCATTTTGCAATCATCTGAGATAAGCACCCCCCAATCTTTTTCTTCTGTAGTGCTGGCTAACACGGTATCCCCAATGCTGTACTCTCTAAGGGGATTCTTTTTCCCTAGATGAGTTATTTTACATTTAGAAATATTGAACTGCAGTCTCCACTGCTTTGACCAATCTTCCAGCAATGCCAAATCATGTTCCATTTTACAGACACCTCTAGGGATATCAACCCTATTACACACCTTTGTATCATCAGCAAAGAGACATACATTGCCCATCAAACCTTTAGTTATATCACTTACATAAAGGTTAAAAAGAACAGGACCCAGTACAGAGCCTTGTGGTACCCCACTAGTGACTGGTCTCTGCTCTGAGTGAACCACATTTACAACCACACTCTGGGATCTATCCTTCAGCCAACTGCATATCCACTGAACCACCCAAAGGTTAAGTCCTAGCTTGTATAACTTTTTTATTAGATCATTATGTGGAACTGTATCAAATGCCTTGCTGAAATCAAGATACGCTATGTCCACAGCACCACCCTGGTCCAAAACACTGGTAATATAGTAAAAAAATTCAATCTGATTTGTCTGACACGATCTGCCCTCACTAAAGCCATGCTGCTTTGGGTCCAGCAAGCTGTGTATTTTTAGGTAATCAATGATCCTTCTTTGCAGAAGTGATTCCATCACCTTGACTACAATTGATGTTAAACTCACTGGCCTGTAATTGCCAGCTTCTACCTTGCTGCCCTTCTTGTGGATAGGTACAATATTAGCTATCCGCCAATCATGGGGAACTTCTTCTGTTAGAAGAGATTTATTTAAAAGATTTGTTAATAGTCTGACAGCTATATCGCAAAGTTCTCTTAGAACTCTGGGATGAATACCATCAGGGCCCATTGCTTTATTAAGCTTTAACCGAGCCAGTTCCTCAGCTACCTCTGTCTCCAGAAATCCTAAAAATGAACCATCATTACTAGAACCAATATGATTCCCTAACTTGTTATCATTAGTGCAGTCTGTTTCTGAGAAGACTGAACAGAAGTAATTGTTTAAATGGTTTAAATAACATATGTGTTGTGCCCAGTTTTCATTTTAGTGATCGCATTGTATTTTTTCCTTCTATCTGTAATGTACCTAAAAAAAAGTTGTATCCCCTTCCTTAATAGACTTAGCAATTTCCTCCTCTTTCTTTGCGTTTGCAGCACCGGTAATGTGATTGGCCTCCTTTTGTCTATTTTTATACTCCTCTCTGTAAGCTACACCACCTGTTTCCTTAAATCTCCTATATGCCATTTTTTTTCCCTTTACTATCCTACTTACCTCTTTGGTGAACAATATTGTTTTTTTCTTCCGTTTACTCTTTCTAACTTGCCTGACATATAATATAGTTGCCTCCACGATGGTAGACTTTAATAGTGCCCACTGATTACTTACTCCTGTCATTTTACTCCAACCTTTCAGTTCATTTTTTAGAAATTTCCCCATTTCAGCTAAATTTGTCCTTTTAAAATCTAAAGCACAGGGACAAGGACATTGGAAAGCACAACATACAGGATTCACAGGAATGGCAGGTATATAGTTCAGCAATGGGGTGAAGGCAGGCAGAGCACAGACTACTAGTAAGAGATGCATACAGCACTGGGATCTAAGGCTGACAGAAAGACAGGAGCATCCTACAGCAGTGGGATGTTTTAGCCTGCAGGTACACAGAGGTAACAATATATATGAGGGACACAGAAGTGTAATCGGGTCCCAGGGAATGCATGTACTCAGGACATAGTTGGGGTACATAAGGAGTCTAGAACAGGAAGGGTACCTATTGGTACTGATGGGGGAGAACCCAATCTGCCACACGTACAGTGAAGGTGAGGGCCCTTGGAAGGGCTGAAGTGCAAAGTCCAAGAAACTACCTGCCATTTTCCAAAGCTCCTGGTGGAGATTGGTTGCGCTGCAGATAATTTCTAGATTGTGGTTCTCTGACTCACTCAAGCAAGCAGCTACAGGTAATTAAGACAAACAAGAGTCACAAGCAGCTGTACAGTGCCTTGAAAATGTATCCATATCCCTTGAACTTTTCCACATTTTGTCATGTTACAACTAAAAACATGAATGCATTTTATTGGGATTTTATGTGATAGACCAACACAAGGTGGCACATACAGCAATTGTGAGGTGGAAGGAAAATAATAAATGGTTTTCAAAGTTTTTTACAAATAAATATGTGAAAGATTTGGCGTACAAAAATGCATCAAGATTGCCATTATGCACTGTCCTAAAAGGTTTTGATACATTTGAGATATTTTTGGCATTTGGGTTGGTTGTTTCATTATAGTGTTCTGAGATTCTAACTCTTAAATGATGACTCGTACTTCCAACATATTGTAACCTACAGGCATCACATTCTACTACATAAATTACTGATTTAGAATTGCAATTAATAAAATGTTTTAAAGTATACATTTTGCCTGTAGAGAAAGAGGTGACAGATTTAGTTTTTTTTGTGTCTACAACATTGTCTATATTTATTAGTGCCACAGGTAAATGTTCCCAAGACCTCATGCACACAGGACGTTTTTTGACTGTTTTACAGCAGTTTTGAGCTGCAGACGTTTTATTCTACAGTCAATAACCCCTCCATGTTATCCTATCTGTTCATACACACATAGGCTGTTATCAACTGTTTTTAGCAGTGACGTTTTTGAGCTGTAAAAAAAAGAGACCAGTGGGTTCCGAGAAATGTTTTTCACCTGTAAAAATGGTCAAACACTCAAAAACGCAGCTGAACATCAATCCCCAATGTTTTTGGATGTTTTAGATCAATTGAGGAAAAAAAAACGCTGGCCCTTTAAAAACGTGAAAAAACGTGAACAAACGCCGGTAATATAAAGCTCGTAAAAGCTGAAAAAATCACTGATAAGCTACTGACATTTTTAGGACTTTTGTTAATGTCCTGTGTGCATGAAGCCTTAGCCATGTACATGTAGTGGAGTGGGACCACAAGACACTAAGAGATAGAATAGATCCCAAAGTGGGAGCTCTTCTCCTGGAGAAGCCACATCCCTGCTGTAAGATGTCATATAATGTCTTGTCTGCAAATAAGATTGGAAGACGTTTTTTCATAATGGCTACAACCTGATTGTACTGTCTGGAATAAGTGGTAACTAGAGTTGAGCGGACACCTGGATGTTTGGGTTCAGCTGGTTCGGCCGAACTTCGCAAAAAAGTTTGAGTTCGGCCCGGAACTTGACCCGTACTTGACCCCGAACCCCATTGAAGTCAATGGTGACCCGAACTTTTGGGCACAAAAATGGCTCTAAAAAAGTCCTGGAAAGGGCTAGAGGGCTGCAAAAGGAAGCAAAATGGGGGTAAGAATGGGGCAAGTGCCCTGCAAAAAAATGTGGATAGGGAAAATAACTTAAAATCACATAAAAAAAAAATGGAGGAGGAGGTGGATATGGAGTAGGAGGTTGGAAAGGCGGTGACCGTGGCGGTGTAGGTGGTGGAAGTGGCAGTGGAGGAGGAGGTAGCCAACACTGTTTTTTGTTTGTTTATTTTTTTTCTAATTGGGGTAGCCCCCAAAATATTGAGACATATTTAAAAAAAAAGGATACATTCACTTAACTATACCAATGGCTGTGTGAGGCCGGTATAAATGGCTATTCTCCACAAGGTACAGACAAGTCTTGTGGGATCCATGCCTGGTTCATTTTAATAAATGTTAGCTTGCCCACGTTGGCTGCGGACAGACGGCTGTGCTTGTCTGTGATAACGCCCCCTGCCGTGCTAAACACACGTTCAGACAATACACTGGCTGCAGGGCAGGCCAGCACCTCCAAGGCATAAAGGGCAAGCACAGGCCATGTGCCCATTTGGAGACCCAGAAGTTGAATGGGGCAGACCCAACAGTCAGTAAGTGTAAGCGTGTACTCACATACTGTTCCACCATGTTGCTAAAATGCTGCCTCCTGCTAAGACGTTGCCTATCAGCTGGTGTTGCTGTTTGTTGTGGCGTGCTGCTGACAAAGCTTTTCCACATTTTGCCCATGCTTACCCTGCCTTCTGAGGTGCTGGCGGTGTCACAGCTGCGTTGGCGTACTCTTCCTCCTCCTCTGCCTTCGCCTGTGCTTCCACTGAGCCTCCAGTGTCATTTGGGAATGCCCTCAGCAGCGCATCTACCAGAGTGCGCTTGTAGTCGCGCATCTTCCGATCATGCTCCAGTGAGGGAATTAAGGACGGCACGTTGTCCTTGTAACTGGGATCCAGCAGGGTGGCCACCCAGTAATCAGCACAAGTTACAATGAGGGCAACTCGGCTGTCGGTGCGCAGGCACTGCAGCATGTAGTCGCTCATGTGTGCCAGGCTGCCCAGAGGCAAAGACAAGCTATCCTCTGTGGGAGGTGTATCCTCTGTGTCCTCCGTATCCCTCCAGCCATGCTCCAGTGATGCCCACGAGCTGCGTTGGGTGCCACCCTGCTGTGAACACGGTTCCTCCTCCTCCTTCTCCTCATCATCCTCATCCTCCTCATTTTCCAGAACTGTGCCCTGGCTTGAAAATGTTTTAACCTGGCCTATACTGGTGCAGGAACCCACCCTCTGAGCCACTTGTGAATGACTGGCCTGATAACCATGGAAATTACCCCTCTTCCTCCTCCTCCTGTGCCACATCCTCTTCCATTATCGCCCGAAGTGTTTTTTCAAGGAGACATAGAAGTGGGATAGTAATGCTGAGAACAGCGTCATCGGCACTGGCCATGTTGGTGGAGTACTCGAAACACCACAATATGGTACACAGGTCTCGCATGGAGGCCCACTTGTTGGTGGTGAAGTGGTGCTGTTCCGCAGAGCGACTGACCCGTGCGCACTGCAGCTGAAACTCCACTATTGCCTGCTACTGCTTGCACAGTCTCTCCAGCATGTGCAAGGTGGAGTTCCACCTTGTGGGCACGTCGCATAGGAGGTGGTGAGCGGGAATGCCGAAGTTCCACTGCAGCGCAGACAGGCGAGCAGCAGCAGGGTGAGAATGCCAAAAGCGCGCACAGACGGCCCGCACTTTCTGCAGCAGCTCTGACATATCCGGGTAGTTTTTTTCTAAATGTCTGCACCACCAAATTCAGCGTATGCACCAGGCAAGGGATGTGCGTCAAACCGGCTAGGCCAAGAGCTGCTTCGAGATTTCGCCCATTATCGCACACCACCAGGCGGGGTTTGAGGCTCAGTGGCAACAACCACTCATCGCTCAGTTGTTCAATGCCCATCCACAGCTCCTGCGCAGTGTGGGGTTTATCCCCCAAACTATCAGTTTTAAAACAGCCTTCTGCCGTTTCCCCCTGAATGTGCTGAAGTTGGTGGTGAAGGTGTTACGCTGAGCGGATGAGTAGGTGGTCGAGGAGGAGGAAGCGCAGTCGAAGGAGGAGGCAACAGGAGGCAAAGAGAAATGCCCTGCAATCCTCGTGGTGGAAGGACATGCCCCAAACTTCTATCCACCTCAGGCCCACCTGCCACTACATTTGCCCAGAGGGCAGTTAGCGAGATATAGCATCTCTGCCCTTTCTTACTGGTCCACGTATCAGTGGTTATGTGGACCTTGCCACAGATGGCGTTGCGCAGTGCACACTTGATCTTGTCCCCGACTTGTTTGTGCAGGGAAGGGATGGCTCACCTGGAAAAGTAGTGGCGGCTGGGAACCACGTACTGTGGGAAAGCCACTGCCATCAGGTTTTTAAAACTGTCCGTGTCCACCAGACGGAATGACAGCATTTCAAAGGCCAGGAATTTTGAAATGCTGGCATTCAGGGCCAGGGATCACAAGTGGGTAGGGGGTACTTCCTCTTTTCTTTCTCTGCAGTGTTTGGGAGATGGACAGCTATAAGCTTCCATGGGACCCTGGTGTGGAAATGCTTGGGGACGGTGGCAGACATGGTGGCGTTGCTGTTAGTGTTGAGCGAACCCGGACTGTAACGTTCGGGTCTGTACCGAACTTTAGGGTGTCCGTGGCACGGACCCGGACCCGGACATTTCAAAAATCGTTCGGGTTCGGTCCGGGGTTCTGCTATTTTACTCCACGTGTTGAGAAGCTGCAGGGCAGCCAATCAACAAGCGTTTCACTGGTTTGCCCTTAGAAGCCATCACAGCCATGCCTACTAATGGCATGGCTGTGATTGGCCGGTGCATCATGTGACCCAGCC
Organism: Glandirana rugosa; assembly: GCA_018402905.1. Classification (NCBI taxonomy): domain Eukaryota; kingdom Metazoa; phylum Chordata; class Amphibia; order Anura; family Ranidae; genus Glandirana; species Glandirana rugosa. Next base: position 22,214 of record BLSH010276363.1, on the reverse strand, counting down.
TCTTTATAAGCTGGAGTCACAGTGCTGCAGTCACATGCTCCTTGGGTTAATGTAGGGAGAGGTAGCTGACTGCGTGAGGGACAGATTTGAGACATTTTAAGACCTGATCCTGCATCCTGAGATAGATTACTTTACTACTGCTGTCTGTGCTGTTGCTCTGAGGACAGATAGCAGAAATTAGAGATGGGGCCTGGCTTGGGCTTGCTAAAAACTTTACAGGCCCAGGCCCAGGCACGGTGCCTGTGGGATTTCAAGCCATGTCTGGGCTTGCAATGTC
>BLSH010276362.1:99058-117162 GCA_018402905.1 Glandirana rugosa | reverse complement strand
CCCAAAGTGTCAATATTTTGTGTGGCCACCATTATTTTCCAGCACTGCCTTAACCCTCTTGGGCATGGAGATCACCAGAGCTTCACAGGTTGCCACTGGAGTCCTCTTCCACGCCTCCATGATGACATTGTGGTGCTGGTGGATGTTCCTTGCACTCCTCTACCTTCCATTTGAGGATGCCCCACAGGTGCTCAATAGAGTTTTGGTCTGGAGACATGCCTGGCCAGTCCATCACCTTTACCCTCAGCTTCTTTAGCAAGGCAGTGGTCGTCTTTGAGGTGTGTTATGTTGGAATACTATTATATACTAGTCTCCGAAGGGTGGGGATCATGCTCTGTTTCAGTACCTGTTGGCATTCACAGTTCCCTCACTGAACTGTAGCTCCCCAGTGCCGGCAGCACTCATGCAGCTCCAGACCATGACACTCCCACCACCATGCTTGACTGTAGGCAAGACACAGTTGTCTTTGTACTCCTCACCTGGTTGCCGCCACACACGCTTGACACCATCTAAACCAAATAAATGTATCTTTGTCTCATCAGACCACAGGACATGGTTCCAGTAATCCATTTCCTTAGTCTGCTTGTCTTCAGCAAACTCTTTGTGGGCTTTCTTATGCATCATCTTTAGAAGAGGTTTCCTTTCTGGGATGACAGCCAGATCAATTTGATGCAGTGTGCGGCGTATGGTCTGAGCACTGACAGGCTGACCCCCCCACCCCTTCAACCTCTGCAGAAATGCTAGCCACACTCATACATCTATTTCCCCAAGACAACCTCTTGATATGAAGCTGAGCACGTGCACTCAACTTCTTTGGTCGACCATGGCGAGGCCTGTTTTGAGTGGAACCTGTTCTGTGTAACCACTGTATGGTCTTGGCCACCGTGCTGCAGCTCAGTTTCAGGGTCTTGGTAATCTTCTTATAGCCTAGGCCATCTTTATGTAGAGCAACAATTTTTTTTTTCAAATCCTCATAGAGTTCTTGCCATGAGATGCCACGTTGAACTCCCAGTGACCAGTATGAGAGAGTTAGAGCGATAACACCAAATTTAACACACCTGCTCCCCATTCACACCTGAGACCTTGTAACACTAATGAGTCACAGGACACTGTGGAGGGAAAATGGCTAATTGGGCCCAATTTGGACATTTTCACTTAGGAGTGTACTCTCTTTTGTTGCCAGCAGTTTAGATATTAATGGCTGTGTGCTCAGTTATTTTGAGGGGACAGCAAATTTACACTGTTATACAAGCTGTACACTCACTACTTTACATTGTAGCAAAGTGTCATTTCTTCAGTGTTGTCACATGCAACGATAGAATAAAATATTTACAAAAATGTGAGGGGTGTACTCACTTTTGTGAGACACTGTATATACTGCAGAAAATATATGCTCCAATAAAATAAAATACAGTACTAGCGTTATTTAAAAAATGAGAAAAGATAACTATTGTCTAAGAAGCAAAAAAACACAGCTAAATACAATTACAAAGGAAATGAAAGAGTTCTTAGAATATCCATGTTGGTGTTTTTGTGCATAGTAAAAGATCTATAGTTACAAGCATTGTTGTATACTGTTAAACATATATAAATGTTATCCTGTTTATTGATCGGGGGTTCACAAAAACAGGCTCTCGCTTTTCGAACAATATTTCCAGGCTTGCGAACTAAGGCATTTACTATAGGACGTCCCAAAAAAAACAGACTGAAGGCACTTTTTAGGTTTCCTAGTCTGGGCATGCTCAGTTGTGTCACTACTGAGATGTTTGAACTAGATGAAGTCAATGCATGTTTGGATTTTCTTAAATATACCACTTTATACAGATACATTTAGAATTATTTTAAAGCAGTTATTCTTTAAAATGTTATACATATGTATAGGAAATAAATAATAAATTTGCATTTGTGTCTATTTGTTGAGTGCTTTATTAAATCTTTTCTTAAACTAAAAGTAGTCTGTAATGCACGCGAGTGAGTCCATTCGCTGACAAGGTCCTTTAGTAAATCAACCCCACAGTGTCAAGATACACAGATACAGTCAGAGTAGGCACATAGTGAAGACGCACACCCATGTTAAACACCCATATTCTGTCAGGACACACAAATACAATCAGGGCAGACTAGGGTGACCATGTGTCCCGGATTGCCTAAGACAGTCCCGCATTTTGCAGGTGGGTCCCGGGTACCTTCATTCCGGGAAAATACAGCATCCCAGAATGAAACTGACACAGCCACCCTAATGACGAGCCAAAAATGGAATCTGTCACTCCTTTCCCTCCTGCGTGGCTATCAGGGCACAGTAAAAGCTGGTTGTTAAGGAGCGGGGCCTGGGGAGCTGGCTGCAGCTTTCCCATTGACAGCTGAATAATAAACAAAAATTGCTGGAAAAAAAGACCCTTCGTGTCTGCTATGAATTTTAAGGAGAACTCCATGCCAGAATTAAAAAAAAAAATGTATGGGGTCCCCCCAAAATCCATACCAGACCCTTATCCAAGCATGCAGCCTGGCAGGTCAGATAAGGGGGGGGCGAGTGAGCACCCCTCTCTTAACCATACCAGGCCACATGCCCTCAACATTGGGACAAGGGCCTCATCCCCACAACCCTGGCCGGTGGTTGTGGGGGTATGCAGGCAGGGGGCTTATCAGAATCTGGAAGCCCCTTTTAACAAGGGGGCCCCCAGATCCCACCCCCCCCCCTATGTGAATGAGTATGCGGTACCCCTATCCATTCACCGAAAAAGTGTCAAAAAGTAATAAAAAACTAGAGACAGTTTTTCACAATTCCTTTATTAAAAAATAAAAAAACAAGTATCGCCACTCACATTGCCGCCACCACTGTCACTGTTCACAAAGGCTGGCTGCCTACTGCAGGCTCCCCGTGACAGTTCTTATATAGGTAAGGGGCAAGACCACCTGGCGACGTCACCTGGTGGCACTGCCCCTTGTGATGCCACCAACCCAGCATGCACTGGTCCGTGATGTCACAAGAGGGCGGTGCCACCAGATGACATCGCCAGGTGGCCCCACCCTTACCTATATAGGAACTGTCAAACGGCGGAGCCTGCAATAGCAAGCCTGCATATCCCCACAACCACTGGCCAGGGTTGTGGGGAAGAGACCCTTGGGGAAGTGCTTTGGGATGGGGGGCAGATCCCTCCCTGCCCCAAAGCACCCCCATATTGGGGGCATGTGGCCTGGTATGGTTCGGGGGTATGCTCACTCACCCCCCCTTTCCTGACCTGCTAGGCTACTTGTTCGGATCAGGATCTGGTATGAATAATGGGGGAATCTTCTAATTTTGGGGTGGGGTTCCCTATAAAATCCATACCAGACCTGAAGGGTGCCAGCAATTGCAACCGCGAGTCAATTTAAATGTGATTTGATTCATTTTTTTTCTTTAGAAATGTCATTTTTTCTGCAGCATGTTCTATGCATGCTACAGATGTGCCACTTTACAGACAGACTAAGGGGACCCCCCCAGGCACTATACTTAAAGGAGTTTTTCATTTTTATTGTTGCACTTTAAGCATCAGTAAAATAACTGATCCTGAAAAAATTATCGTTTTTAATTTCAATAGTTTTCTATTGAGTTTCAAAGTATAGACTAAACATACAACAGTTGAATATTGTGTCACATAGAGGTATATAAATATCAAAGTACAAGGTGTAAAATATAAAAATATCAAACACTCTCTTTCTTGACAATGTGGTTACTGATGGCATCATACAATGTGAATACGACCAGGCTTGCCTTAATGTACAGTGTTGGTATAATACTAATTCGCCTAATACTAGTATACCATCCAGGGCCCACCATTGGGATCAAGCTGCGCCCTAGAGGATGTGCCATAACCATCAGACAAGTACAAGGATTAGTTATCATTCCAACTGGTACATGAGAAAGTTACAACTTGAAAACAGTAATAGATCTGGCGCTGATTGTCCGGATGTGTATTGTCTATTACAATTAGTGTCTCAGCAGCCCAGATTCACTCTGGGGGAAGAGCTAGGAACTGGAGGTGAGGATGAATCGATGGAATGGCACTTGAGATACAATAAAATGATAAATTGCAAGTAAGATACAGCAATGTGATTTTGAAGGATTAAAAAGGTGTTTATTAAAGTACTTACAAACAGTAATGTTCCATATGGCTCCCAAAAAGTGGTTGCAGTAGCCCTGCTGATTGTCCAAAAAAGCCTGGGTGCCCCAGATGGAGCAGTGTGGTGTGGGGCTGGCAGGGTGATGGATAAGCCGGAGGGAAGGAGAGAAGCAAAGGCTCCTATGTGTTGTAAGTCACTCTCTCGACATGAGCCGTGCAGTCAGAGCTCGCACTGGGGGGAGGGGATGAGTGGAGCTGCAGCTGAATCCAACTCTCTTGACAGGGGCCACCCCGTCAGACACGCTGTAAGAAAGAGGTGGGCGGTGCTGCAGTATGGTCCGAGGGGACGTCAATCCTCGGAACTGCGGTGCAAGGCTGTAGTTGGAGTGGTGGGTCTGCGGGGAGCCAGGGAACAGTGGAGGTCCTGTCACGCTGACGACATGTTTTGCAAGCCTTTGCTTTGTCAAGTCACGTGACGGGATGGGACCAGGCAAGGAAATATAAGAGCCGGTGACCGGAATTGAGCCTGACCGGAGGAGGGAGAGAGTTCTATCCTCCATCTGGGGACATCCATCACAAAACGGCTTATGATATGTTAAAAACATTATAAATTAATATTTCATTTCATTGTTCATATGGAGCCACAAATATATACAAAAAAAAAAAAAGGCAACCGGAAGTGCCAGAACAAGGATCGCCATGGTAGGATCAAAAAAAAAAATAATAATAATAATTATATGAAAGGAACAATATAATCTAAATTAAGCGGTTTGTTTCCATCTCTTCATTCAAACCGTTTGGGGCCAAAGTATTAAGCCGATAGATCCAATAAACCTCTTTTCTGCAAAGAACTGCAAATTTCTCATTTTCTGAAAGGGATTTGTCAGCGATATATTCGATTGCCAATACTTCAAGACACTTATAGTCCTTATTATGATGTTGCAAAAAGTGTCAACTGTATTGGGTATTTCATAAAGCAACATGGATATATAGTTTATGGTCGCGGTATACAAAGCCTTTGAAGTATGTTTATGAAATAACCATGTATGCATGTTGCTTACTGGAAGGTTAAATAAAATTTTGGCCTTCGTTAGATTTGAATTACTTTGATTCTTAGTTGATACCTATAAATATGAATTTTCCCTGAATTATGATTTATGTTGTGGTGTTAGATATGTATATATAATTCTTTTTTTCTTTTCTTTTTTTGTTTGGATTTGGGAGACAGTTTGGTCCACATCGGAGACATCCATTGAAATCCTGGTGTGCATTGGGCCCCTGTATGCCCCCACCCTCCCATCCCCCGTCCTCTCACCAGCCTTGTTACTGGCCCTGAATTCCCCCACGGGTGGCCCTAGGATCTTTGGGGATAGTCTCTGGTGCCGAGTTGGATCAGGGTATCCAGGGACTGTACGGAGGCAAAGGGGGAGACTTCGTATGTCTTCCCCTTTCCTGTCCTGGTGCAGGTGAGTGCGCTCCTCGGATGTCCCTCCCTCGGATCTTTCTGTATAGACGATCCAACTGACCACTTCCCCTGTGCTCCTTTTGGGGACAGCATTGGCTGACTTGGAGGGGTCCCCCTCGTTGGAGGGGGCCGGGCTGGCTTGGCTAGCTCGTCCCCAGTCCCTCCTTCTTCTGCCGCGCCTCCTCTCTGGGAGCCCTATGGGTATTGTGGTCTGGACGGGACTCCCGGAGTAGGTGCATGTGCCTGTCGGGAGGCTCGTCCGCACTCGGCCGGTGACATCAGACGCCGGCCGAGTGGAGGCTGTATTTATAGCTGGCTTTTTCGGCATTGTTTTCTGCCGGGAAGCGGGGGTGCTTTGTGGAGTGGATGGCATGCGAAGGTAACTCTCTATTCAATGTTTGTTACAAAAGTTGGGATGTTTTACTTAAGTGGATGCCTTATTGCCTTGGGGCTTTTTATAGTTATTAACTATATGTGATCGCATTTACAACAACCTGCTCAGCAAGTATGTTTGCCTAAACTCAGTGTATTCACTTGATCTCTGTATTGACTCCACAGTACCGGTGCATTACTTTCTATGCATTTTTGTCTCATTCTAGGTATATAGCCCCTGTTGGGATTCACTGGATGGACATGTGTTCCGTCCACTGTTTTATGCCTATAAATTTGAATCTAAACTCTTTTTAAAATATGCATTTGGGACTGTTTCTAACTAACTGCTATATGATTGCCTTATTGGCTCCACCTTTTAAGCATTTGGACTTTCTATCATTGTGTGCATTCCTCTTAGTCTTTCCAGCAGTTTGAATTCTCTATTATTTTATTTTTAGGTGCTTTACAAAAGGAATACATAATTTTCCTAATAGTGCGATTTATATTGCCTATAAGGTTTGCTGCCTCTGCACCCCCAGCTTTTCTTCCTTTGATTCCTGGTGATTGTAAGTTGTTTAGTAAACATTATCAATATCATATATCCCCTTACTTGTTTATAACATGAATTCAGTGATATAGTGCTACCTTGAATTGATTCAATAGTGAGATTGTTCTCCATTTATGTAATAGTGGTTGATTTGATCTAATGTGGTTTTGCCTATATATAATTATTACTGTTGATGAAAAACACTTTTTGAGTGATCAGTAAGTGAGAGTTTGTCTATCTATTTATTTACTGCAGCTTGGACTGTGTGCACCCTCTGCAGTCCCCAATTTGCTAGGTCCCTTCTGCGGCTGTGGGATTCCCTGTAGGTCCGCCCCTGACATATGGGGTGTTTTTGGGTAAGTGCTTTGGCCTATGTGGGGGTGGTCTGTATGGGTGGGGTAGGGCTTATGCATTTCAGGATATAAGTGGTTTTGATGTTCCACACTGTCTCTTAAAGATTCTATATGTTTAATTGTTTTTGTACTTGATATGTACTGACTCTGTTATATCTCCTTTAAGAATATTGATTGGTGCTATCGGTTCAGTCCCCTGAGGAAGCCTAATCTAGGCGAAACATGTCGGGATGTTCTCTGACCTAATCACCAATTCCAAATCTGGGTACCCCCCAAATACCCTTTGAAAGTGACCTGCATTTTATTGTATGTTACAATTTTTCATTTTCATTTTCTGCCCCTACTGTTCGGGACTTTTTAGATCTTTTGTAATTAATAAAACAATTTTGATTTTATGACTTGTACATATTTGCCTTTTTGCACCGCATAATCCCAATTGGGGAACACCCGTCCTTACAAATTAATTTATAATGTTTTTACATTTCATAAGCCGTTTTGTGATGGATGTCCCCAGATTGAGGATAGAACTCTCTCCCTCCTCTGGTCAGGCTCAATTCTGGTCACCGGCTCTTATATTTCCTTCTCTGGTCCTGTCCCGTCACGTGACTTGACAAAGCAAAGGATTGCAAAACATGTTGTCAGTGTGACAGCACCTCCACTGTTCCCTGGCTCCCCGCAGACCCACTACTCCAACTACAGCCTTGCACCGCAGTTCCGAGGATTGACGTCCCCTCGAAACATACTGCGGCACCGCCCACCTCTTTCTTCCAGCGTGTCTGACGGGGCGGCCCCTGTCAAGAGAGTTGGATCCAGCTGCAGCTCCACTCATCCCCTCCCCCCAGTGCGAGCTCTGACTGCACGGCTCGTGTCGGGAGAGTGACTTACAACACATAGGAGCCTCTGCTTCTCTCCTTCCCTCCGTCTTATCCATCACCCTGCCAGCCCCACACCACACCGCTGCTTCCACCCTCCATCTGGGGCACCCAGGCTTTTTTGGACAACAAGCAGGGCTACTGTAACCACTTTTTGGGAGCCATATGGAACATTACTGTTTGTAAGTACTTTAATAAACACTTTTTTAATCCTTCAAAATCACATTGCTGCATCTTACTTGCAAGTTATCATTTTATTGTAGCTCAAGCGCCATTCCATCGGTTCATCTTCACCTCCAGAGAGTTACAACTGGATGTCTAAAAAGGGCAATGCATGTGCCGTCCAACCAAAGGGAAATTGGTATTCCAAGAGTCTTTGCAAGGTTGTAGGGACATTTATGCCTAGGATCTGAGATTAATTTGCGTTGAGTTTATAGAAATGAGACACTACTATATTCGTTTAGCATATGCTGGGTCGCTGCCAAAGATTTTGCTGGGTTAGTGAGGATGAGCATGACGTCATCTGCAAAGAGACTTAGTCTGTGCTCGGTTCCGTCCACATTGAGACCGGTGATATCAGGATGAGTTCTAATACTTTCTGCTAGGGGTTCCATCAGTAATGTGAAAATGATTGGTGATAGAGGGCACCCCTGCCTTGTCCCATTTGTTATGCTTATAGGTTTGGAAGAAAGACCTGAGTTGAGGACAGTGGCCGAGGGGAAAGAGTACATGGCTAGTATAGCATTATGGAGCCATCCTGTTATGCCAAACTTCGTCAACACTGCTTGCAATTATCCCCAGTGGACCCTATTGAACGCCTTCTCTGCATCCAAAGAGAGGAACAGAGAAGGCGTTCAAGAGGATCCTGCCCTAGCACTCAAGATTATGAGACGTCTTGTGCCGTATGGGGCTTGTCAACCCGGGGTAAACCCGACTTGGTCGGGATGTATAATCAGTGGCAATATTGTCTGGTTGCCAGGAGCTTGGCATATATTTTTACATCAGAATTTAAAAGTGAAATGGGCCTGTAGTTGGTCGGTTGGGTGGGGTCTTTGTTAGGCTTGGGAATTGTCACTATGACTGCCCTCAGCATTTCTGAAGGAAAGGATCCAGAGGAGGAGGCTAGTTCAAAGACAGATTGCAGATGGGGGGCCACAAGCAGGGGTAGTTTTTTGTAAAATTCATTAGAGAACCCATCGTCGCCTGGTGATTTATTGTTGGGTAGTGTGCTGATAACTGCACAGATTTCTAGCGTGGTAAAGGGTTGGGCGATCAACTGTAGTTAATCTGCGCTAATGGTCGGAAGGTTTAGTTTATTTAAAAAGGCTTTAATGAGTAATGGGGTGGGTTGGGGAGTTTGGTGGTCATTCTGGAGGTCACATAAGGTTTGATAATAATCCGCAAATGTGTTTGCAATGTCCTGTGGGTTTGACATAAGGATTTTAGAGGTAGATGGGCTAGGGTCTGGATTCTGTGCTGGAGTTGTTTATTCTTAACTTTATTAGCTAGCCACGCCCCTGCTTTTTATGGAGGGAATAGTACTTGGCTTTGAGGTATTTGATATGGTTCTCGTGTGTGTACAAGAGCAGGGCTCTCAACCTCTGCCTGTACTGAAGAATCTCTTGGGTGCTGCTAGGTTGCGGGGAAATTTTATTTTCTCCTTCGGCTATAGATATAGAGTGCAGTATGTCCTCTATCTGCCTCCTCCTCTGCTTCCTCATGTATGACGTTAATTCAATCAGAACACCTCTTATGTAGGCTGTATACGAGTTCCAAAGGGTAAACCTGTTAATTTCATGAGAATCATTACATTGGAAAAAAGCATGGTGCTCCTATACAATTTCCCAGAGAGTTTTCTAATTTTCTAGTAATGAGGTATTGAACCTCCATCTAGGAGGGGGTAAGCTTTTGAGTTTATCATCCAATTCCAGTGTTATGGGGGCATGGTCTGACCAGGAAATTGTACCGATACCAGCCTGTAAAACATTTTGCAGTGGACCTTTCTTCATGAAAAAATAATCAATACGTGAGAGTGAGGAGTGGGCAGACGATAAATGGGAAAACTCTTTCTCAGACCAGTGAAAGCACCTCCAGACATCAAACAGTTCGTATTTGTGCAAAAGGGGATTTATAGCTTGGAGGGGGTAATAGAGTCCATCTCTGGATGCAGTACTGTATTCAAGTCTCCACCAATGATGAGTGTACCCTGCAAGACTTCCTGGATTTTCTTTAGCAGTTTAGATAGGAATCCTTTCTGGTTGGCGTTTGGGGCATATATGTTGACTAAAGTAAAAGTCATTTGGCTTATTTCACAAATTAAGATTATAGATCTCCCTAGCGGGTCCAGGATGGTTTGGATATGTCTATAAAGCACTGAATCTTTAATGGCAATGAGGACTCCACATGCTTTTTTGACCATTAGCCATATATAAGTGGGGGAAGTGGAATTGTGGGCACTTGTGGGCCGCAAAGTGGGATTCTTGGGCAAACACAATATCTGCTTTCATAGATCTAGCCTCTCTCATCAAGGCTGTTCTTTTTAAGGGGCTGTTAAGGCCCTTAGCATTAATTGACATAAGTCTCAGGGGCATAGCTTCTTAGGGTTTTTGCTGAAGGCGTTGTAGCATACAATATATTCTGGGAACAAGCAGTGGCAAACAGTACCTGTCCTGATGAGAAAAGGTGGGATCCAGTGGTGATATTCTCTTAGTCCTTTTGTTGAACTCCTTGCTGGGTCCAGTTGTGGTGCACTCCGGTGGCATTAGTTCTTTGGAGCTTTGTTTGCAGCAGAACTCTAGTGGAAGATCCTGAAACGTGACTGGCAACATTGGATGGGAAATGGAGAGGATAAGGTGTAGGGGCAACAAACAACAGTGAAACAGTAACCAAAAAGGAGAACAGTTTAAGAAATTCCTGCTGATGCAGGCATAATAGGCAGCCTAGGCTGCTAATGTTGACACGGGGGGTAGTTGGTGCACCACTATGGGCGCCAGTCCCAGCAGAAGGGCAACAAGCTCAGTGACCTGCATGGGTAAAGGGTCCTTGAAAGGAATAGGTCCTCCAGACCCACGCTGATGCACAGAACAAGGGGAGAGATGAACCAGGTGAGACACGAGGTGATCAGGACCATTCTGATGGTAGTCGGTCCGGAGATCTTGACATTCCAGCAGGGATGTCTTCTGGGAGCAGCTTCCATTCCTTAAAGAGGGCGATGCCTTTTTCCACACTGTATACCAGGTAGGTCCTGCTGTTCCACGTTATTAGGAGCTTAGTTGGGAAGCCCCATTTATAGACTAGGCTATGGTTCCGCAAGATTTTCGTGAGCGGGGAGAGCTTTTTCCTATTTAAAGCCATTTGCTGTGATATATCCATGTATAGCAATATATCTTTAAATTCATCCGGAACTACTGGGTTTCTTTTAGCCATAGCCATCACTCGCTCCTTAACGTGGTAGTAGTGGACATGGGCCAGGGTATCCCTGGGAGCAGTGTCAGGCAAGAATTTGGGCTTAGGGATTCGATGAGCTCTGTCTACCCATAGTTCAATGTCAGAGAGTGTTGGTATAATGGCTTTCATGAGCCTTTGCACAAAGTTAGTCAGCTCACTTGGAGGTATGTGTTCTGGGATGCCTCTAAGTGTCTCGAGCGATCTTCGAGATCCGCAAGTTTGTTTTGGAGCCTTTGCAGCTCTGATTACTGGTCAGTGTATGCATCCACAAGGTCGTTTTGGGCCACGTACAAGTCTGCCATTTTTGTTTCTAAGTGGTATATTTTTACATCATGCGTTTGTACAGTCTCTTGTGGGGGAGAGAACATGCCTGCAAAGTCACCAAAGAGAGTGCTTCTAAGTGACAGAAGCATACTTTTCATAGTGCTTTCTGTTATAGCTTGTTCTGTGGCCGGGAAATATGTCAATTGAGGGCCCTGGTTCCGCGTTCTGGTGGTAGGCCTGAGGCCTGTCACGCTGCGGCTGTGCGAGTGTCTCATCTCCCTCCGTTCACTGCCTGGATTTTGCTGGGCTGCTTGAGGTGGGGGTAGACGGGGGAGACAGGTCATCTAGATCCCCAGGCTGTAAATCTCCTATCTCCCTGAGTGCGGAGTGGGGTCGGGCTGCCGCCACGGCTCAGGGGCCGGCACCATCTTGCCTACCTTGCGGAGGTGCTGCTGGAAAGAAGTCGGTCAGGCACTGTGGCTGCTTGGTGGCTTTTCGCCGCTTGCTCATCTCATCCTCTGGGTCGGGTCTCAGCTTGAGAGTGGCTCTCCTGTCGCTACGGCTGGTTGCAATGAGCGTGGGGCTGGAGAAGCTTTCGCTTATGTGGTCATCATCTTTGCCGGCCGGACATGCCCCCCCCAAAATGATCTTTTTAAAATGTACACATTGTATACCACCTGGGTAAACTAGTGACCACTGTTTACTTTTGTTTTTTCCAAAAATTGGCAAAAAAAGTATCAAAAATCATCTTTTTTTGGGAAGGAGGGGGGTGTCCCTGAATGGCAGTTTATAAATGTGGTCACCCTAGGGCAAACACAGCACACACATAGAAATCACACAGCTCAGCACACAGAACTGGAACATGTCAATGTCTATTTTTCAACTGGAATAACTATGTAGAACATATAACATCTCTACACAGATCATGCACACCCAGAGTACACAAATACTCTAAAATAACACTTGTAGTAAACATTGTTAGAAAAGCATGTTGGCCACATGGTGGGATTTTTATTTTTTCTCCCCACACTATCTTTTGCAGTGGTGTGTGCCTTTAGGGGTTTTCCCTGTTTTATTTCAGCAAGGTTGTGAAAATGCAATGTGCTTAGCAACATATAGGTGATAAGAACAACCTTATGACAAACCTGCAGCATTAATACCTTGTTTATGTGGGTAATTATAAACATTACAACATTTAGTCCTCCTAAATATAGAGGTTATTAGCATAGGTCACACAAATGAATTAACAACATGCAAAGGGCTACAAGACAATGCTGTCACATCATTCGCAGGTCTATGGGGTTATGCACATGAGGCTTAAAAAAAAACAATGTTACTCTGTGGTTGCCCTAGTCACTTTGCTGACCTGTGTGTAAACTTGGCTATATTACCGATGTTTATTTCTTATCTTTTAGATTGCCATGCTAACTTATTATCTGTGCATGAGCAACAGTCTCCATGCCTCACTTTGGCAGCCTACATGGAGAGCTGTGTGAGTATAATGCAGGCATGATGATATTCCCCTATGTTTCTGATGCCTTACTTAAAAAAATAATTTACACTTAAAAGGGTAACTCCACTTTCATGGGAAACAATTGTGTACAATTGTGACACAAGTCATATTGTAATTGAATGTTATTTCCTTTTCAATCTGCAGCCGCTGTAATTTTCTGAAAATGCAATGCAATATGGTTACCTGGAGTTGTTCTGTACACAGAATGCATTCTAAACACACCCCAGAAACATAATTTCCTGCTTGTGTGATTGGATCACCAATTTTCCCAGAAGCCTGCCTAAGATACAAGTCAGATTTTAGGCATCACCTGCAATAAAAATGTAATTTTTGGTGAGATACTCCCAATAGGAAATCACATCTAAAGGGATGCAGGCCCAGCAGATTTTCATTATTAGTGCTCTGCAGCTGCACAGCTGACTGATAATTATGAAACCACTCCCATTAGACCCACTCAGAACAGAGACACAGAGGAACAAACAGGAATTTCTTCAGAATAACAAAGGTTGTTATAATCCTTGCAATGTACATATATCACCCAGAGGGGAGTTACGCTTTAAGTATTATAAAACACTATGTAAGATACACAATTAAAGGCCCTTCAAATAAAGCATGCTATTATGAATTAGATATTCTAGGAACAGGCACACTTTTCTAGTATAAAAGTAAAAAGGTTGGAAACGGTGACTTTGGCCATTCAGGGCAAATTCTATGCAGTAGGTTGGTCAGAGGATTGGATTTGTATTGCGCCAGTGGGTCACTGGGAGTCATCATTTTGGGGGGGGGGGGGTTGTCCTCTCAAGAGAAACTGCCACATTGCCCATGACTGACTCTCTTTAAAGTGGAACTAAACCCTCCAATGTAACAGTTTCTAATGTCTTGAATGATAAGTGTTACTGTAGGCCTTGTTTACACTTGTGGTTGGGCAATAAAAACACAAGGTTGAGGTGCATTTTTACCATACCAACCACTTAGCTGCAGGCAGCGAATAGGGGTGTATGCAAAATATAATCCTTCTATCATATTGGCATGACACTGCCATCTCCTGAACACAAGCCATTCAACTGAGTGAGACTGTGCCACAACTGCCCTGGAACTGTGGCACAGCGGTGCTGTTTTTAAAGATTAAGACAGGTGGTGAGGAGGTGACATAATGCTTCCACACTGCATGACAAATGCCTTCTAAAAAGCAATCACGGTGGATAGCTCTTCAGAGGGCAATGCCAATGTAAAAGAGCTCTTACAGTTACCAGTGTGCATATGTTAGCACTCAAGCCATCAAATGATTGGTGCCATAGTTCAGTGGCTCTCAACCCTGTCCTCAAGTACCCCCAACAGGCCATGTTGTGGGAACTTCTCTTAGATAAAATAGCTGTCCAAAATGCCAAGCCATTGACTCTGATTTAAAGCACCTGTGCAAGATAAAGGAAAACCTGCAAATATCGCCTGTTGGGGGTACTTGAGGACACAGCCATAGTTGATCAGAACCATAGTAACTGCAGATAAAACAGAGGCTAAAGCTGGCCATAGATGGGTCATTTTTTTCATTCATTTCAATCCATTCCCCCATCCACAATTGCAAGGTGGATGAAGAAATCCCCCATCTGAACATTATATTCTGACAACAGGAGTGCCTGTGTACTGTGAGGACACGTGTACTGTGAGGACACGTGTACTGTGAGGACACATGTACTGTGAGAGCATGTGTACTGTGAGAACATGTGTACTGTGAGAGCATGTGTACTGTGAGTGCCTGGGTGCCGTGAGGACATGTGTACTGTGAGTGCCCATGTACTGGGAGTGCCTGTGTGCTGTGAGGACACATGAACTGTGAGTGCACGTGTACTGTGAGGACACATGTACTGTGAGTGCCCGGGTGCTGTGAGGACACATGTGTTGTGAGTGCCCATGTGCTGTGAGTATTAGAGTCAGGAAGCTAGCTGTCAGTTAATTGGAGAGAATTTAATTCCCAATCCCCATTAGATTAGTGGGTACGATGACTGGTGGGTCTGGAGATGCATCTTGGTGCACATCTTGCGGCATGTATGCCTTCATTGATCATCCGATCAAGTTTCAATACTGCTGTGCAAACTGGATCTAGGTAAGCAGCCGGCAGCACTGAGAAGCCCCTCCATACTTCAGGAGAGTTTGGATCGGACCTGGCAGGTGCCGGCATGGGCCAGCATAGAGGCGGGTGGAGACGTAGAGGTGCAAGCACCAGAGCAGAGAAGTTGGGTGACAGAGAGGAAGGGTAGAGGGGAAAGAGTCTGATCCTGGGCTGGAGCACCCCAATAAGTATGTCCCATTGCGTGATATTGAGGAAACCAGTCAGGGAGCAGAGTGACGCTCTTAGCTGCCAGGGGAATAACTACTCCAGTGAGGACAGGGGTAAAGAGAAGGGTAAGGAAAGACAGATTCTGGTGGTAGGGGACTCAATTCTCAAAAGGACAGAGAGGACAATCTGTCACAAACACCTGATGCACCGGACTGTATTTTGTCTACCAGGCGCTCAAGATCGGCACATCACGGATCTGGTGGACAGATTACTGGGAGGAAAGATAAAGTTCCCCCCGGATGGGACTTTAAATAGGTGCACCAACCACATACATAAAAAATACAGTATTTTATTCATTCATGTATAAAAAGATCAAAAAATTGTCAAATTGTCCAAAAACAAATCAAATCACATATGACATAAAAAGTATCAGATACATTTCACCAGTAATGCCTTAGATAGATGGTGCTGATAAGATGCAATGCTAGTGTATCCGTTGTCTGAAGATGGAATTCAGTTACCCAACATATATGTTTCAGAAAAACAACATGCCCTTCATCAGGGTAGCTTCACAACGGACTGTGGCATACAGGTTCAAATATTCACAGTGTAGCGCTAGTGATAATATAAATGATAAAAAAAAAACACAAATACAATAATCAAACACTCATTGCAGTGAAAATAAAACAGTGCTCCAAAAATAAATATAATAATTTGTGCATCAATGTGTATAAATATAAATACTTATTGCCCATAAAAATCCGTGCATTAACCATCAAAGATAGTAAATACAATGAATGTGTAAAAAGCAAAATCATGAATAGTTCAACAAATCCACATGAGCATAAGAGTGAAAGCGGATAGATCCATACAGTCCAAGATGGACAAGATCCCGATAGTGAGGAGTAGAGCTGAATCCACATGTGGTGATTGTACCACTAGCCTATTAAGCCTCTCACCTCATAAACAAGTTAAAAACGCCTGTCTCCCATCTCAAGGGAATTAGACTCCTCTAATAGCCAGGTCCTCTGTTTCTCAGAAAGCTTCAATGATATCACCCAGACTCCAAAGCTAAGCAAGATTCAACTCGCAAACCCCTTACTGAGGAAGTCCTGGAGTTGACGATACGCATCTAAGGGGAAGGAGTCTGTGTTGCCCATGTCACATTGCGGTTATTGACTGATATGCTGTTCCCAGCTCGCACGGCTTGACAGTGCCTTGTCCTGTAAGTGTGTTGATTTTTATGGGGCCAATAAACCTGTTTTTTACAGAGAGCACTAGATTTTGCCTTCCTTTCTTACATATTTGTGAGATGAATCTTGCTTAGCTTTGGAGTCTGGGTGATATTATTGGAGCTTTCTGAGAAACGGAGGACCTGGCTATTAGAGGAGTCTAATTCCCTTGAGATGGGAGACAGGCGTTTTTTACTTGTTTATGAGGTAAGAGGCTTAATAGGCTGGTGGAGGATATACAATCACCATGTGTGGATTCATCGCTACTCCTCACTATCGGGATCTTGTCCGTCTTGGACTGTTTGGATCTATCTGCTTTCACTCTTATGCTGATGTGGATTTGTTGAACTATTCATGATTTTGCTTTTTACACATTCATTGTATTTACTATCTTTGATGGTCAATGCACGGATTTTTATGGACAATTAGTATTTATGTTTATACACATTGATGCACAAATTATTATATTTATTTTTGGAGCACTGTTTTATTTTCACTGCAATGAGTGTTTGATTATTGTATTATTTGTGTTTTTTTTTTGATCATTTATATTATCACTAGCGCTACACTGTGAATAATTGAATTAGTTTTTGGTGAAAGTGAATCACTGATTTGTGTTAGCAGCTTGGTTTAGCAGGTGTTTCTTTTTGCGCTGATTTTTTCTGTTCACTTAGTGTGGCGTACAGGTGTATAATTAAAAACAATATTCTTCTCTGGACAGAAAGATTATGCTCCAATAGCCAATTAATCAGTATCAGAAAAAACTCTGCCTCAATATCGTGGGGGGAATGGTTTCAGTGTCACCGCCGGGTGGACAAATCAAAGAAGGATGACGTATAGCAACCAGGATTTATCTAAAGTGTCATCAACCATTTCATTGTAGAGTTTGTGTTATGAAAATTCCTATAGAGGGAATTGGATCAGGATGAGAGGCAGAGGGACGACAGTATTTGTCCCTCAGGGACTGGTCTCCCCAAATGACTGGTGGGATATGCCAACGGTCCTGAGTGTGTCAACCCCCTCAAATCTTTTCTAGCGCCAGCTGCGTCATGTTAGTCCATCGCCCGGGTTGTGTCTCGCAGGGCCGATCCTAGGGTCACAGGCGCCTGGGTGCAAAAATATTTCTGGCGCCCCACATGGGCGTGGTTAACTTACTAACTCCTCCCCTTTACACATGTTTCTATGGCAATGACTCAAATACAGAGATGCTCCCCTAAGGAGTCTTCATTGCCCTGGGATCATCCCATGATCTCTTAAAAATAAACAAAATACAGAAAAAGAATACTCTAAAGCCCCATACACATGGGACTACGATCGTGTCAAAATCGTATGTTGGCTGTTGTAGCTAGCAAACTGACTGCACTACACGATCGTACGACCACAGAAAGAAAGTTCAGGTGCATGTAATTAGCATCCGGCTGTTCCTGACTTCGGAGCATGCGTGTTTTGCACAATACAACTTTGTTGTACCAACTGCTCTGTACACACGATACAGCGGTCGTATGAGAGCTTGTTGGTACGACCAAGTTTTCTAGTTTGCTCATACAACTCCCTTGTACGACCGTCGTACATCGGCTGTTCTAATCGTGCATACGAACGATCGATATCGCATACAACGGTCGTTAGTACGACCTGTTGTATGCGATCATCATCCCGTGTGTACG
>BLSH010276362.1:83740-96194 GCA_018402905.1 Glandirana rugosa | reverse complement strand
GTGGTGGTAGACCTTAGCGGGGGTATCGGTCGAAAGTTAGGTACATGAGTGGGAAACCAGGTACGACTCCCTGGATTAAAACATGTCATCTGCAAATACCCCTTGACATAGTTTACGAAGACGTTTTAGGTCTATATGGTGAAGATGACCGGAACGTCGACTAATGACGATTACTATGGTAAAAGTAATGATTTTAGAACATAAATTAGGGAATAGTAAAGGAGGTTTCCGAACGTATGATAACTGCAATCCTATTGACCAGACATCAAGGGTTCCTATACTACAGACCAGTTATCCTAACGTCAATAGTATGCAAGCCTTTGGAGGAAATGATAAGGGATTAAATACAAGATTTTAGTAATGAAAATGGTATCATTAGCAGTAATCAGCTGCAAGGCCAGTAGAAGTGGTATATCTGGATTTTGCAGAAGCATTTGATACAGTTCCCCATAAACGTCTACTGTACAAAATTAGGTCCCTCAGCATGGACCAAAGGGTGAGTACATGGATTGAAAGCTGGCTATGGGGGCGATTCCAGATGGTGGTGATACATGGGGAGTACTCAGAATGGTATGGTGTGGAAAGTGGGGTCCCCCAGGGTTCTGTCCTGGGAACAATACTGTTTAATTTATTCATAAACGATCTGGAGAATGGGATCAACAGGTCAATCTCAGTATTTGCGGATGATACTAAGCTATGCAGGGCAATCATTTCTCCGCAGGATGTGGAAACCTTGCAAGAAGATCTGGACAAATTAATGGGGTGGGCAAATACATGGCAAATGAGGTTTAACTACTTCCCGACCGGGTAGCGACTATAAGTGGCAACAGGGTGGCTCTGTTCCGCAAATCGCCACTTATAGCCATCACTCGCAGGCACGATGGCTAGGGGGCGAGCGCTCGTGCCCACCACACGCTCCCTGAGCGGGGCCACGAGTCGGGCGGACTCAATGTCCGCCGGCGACCCGTGATGGCCTGTGACAGAGTCAGAACAGGGAACCACCGTTGTAAACACGGCAGTTCCCCATACTGACAGGCGGCATGTTAGAGATCTACTAATCCCTGTACTCGGGATCAGTTAGATCTCTGGTGCCCCTGGCAGCCCAGCACCCATACAGTTAGAACACAGTTAACCCCTTCACTGCCCCCTGCAGGTTAACCCCTTTCCTGCCAATGACATTTATACAGTAATCAGTGGATATTTACATTTCTGATCGTTGTATAAATGTCATTGGTCCCAAAAAAGTGTAAAAAATGTTCGACATGTCCGCCCCAATATCACAGTCCCGATAAAAATCGCAGATCGCCGCCATTACTAGTAAAAAAAAAAAATTATAAAAAACGCCAGAAATGAATTCTCATGGTTTGTAAACGCGGCAACTTTTGAGCAAACCAATCAATGAAAGCTGATTGCGATTTTTTTTAACAAACATATGAGGAAGAATATAAATCAGCCAAAACTGATGAATGAATTCGTTTTTTTATATATTTTTTTGGATATGTATTTTAGCAAAAAGTAAGAAATATTGTTTTTTTTTTGCAAAATTGTCGCTCTTTTTTTTTTGTTTATAGTGGGGATCAGAAATGATGCAGATACCACCAAAAGAAAGCTCTATTTGTGGGAAAAAAGGCACAAATTTTGTTTGGGTACAAAGTTGCACGACCGCACAATTGTCAGTTAAAGGGACACAGTGCCGAATCGCAAAAAGTGCTCTGGTCCTAATGTGGGAAATCCTTCTGGGGATTAAGTGGTTAATGTAGAGAAATGTAATCTGGGGCCAAACATATGAAAGCAAACTACTAACTAGGGGAGAGCCTCTGGGGGAATCTAGGGTGGAAAAAGGCCTAGGGGTCCTAGTAGATGACAGGCTCAGCAATGGCAGGTAATACCAAGCTGCTGCAAGCAAAGCCAACAGGATATTGGCATGCATTAAAAAGGGCATTAATTCCAAAGATAAAATGATAATTCTCCCATTATACAAAACTCTGATCCGGCTGCACCTGGAGTATGCCGTCCAATTCTGGTCACCAGTCCTCAGGAGGGATGTGCTGGAACTGGAGAAGGTCCAGAGAAGGGCAACAATGGTGATTAAGGGATTGGAGGATCTTAGTTGAGGAATGAGAAAAGATTACGAGCACTGAACTTATTCTCTCTTGAGAGGAGATATGATTTCATTTTACAAATAGAGTAATGGTGACCCCACAATAGGGAAAAAACTTTACTGTGCAAGGGAAAAAAAATATTGAATAGGCACCTAAACTACCACAATATACAGGGATATACAATATAATATTGACATAAAAGCACACACACAGATTGGACTTGTGCCTTTTTTAAACCTCACAAAGTATGTAACTATGTAGGACTGTCCACTGTCAAAATATAATAATCAGTGGTTGCAGCGGTTAATCAAACGTTTTCCAACATTCCTGTTCAACAAAAGTCGATCTAATGATTGATTTCTGTCAAGCAGAGACATCCACACATGGATCAAAATTCATCCAGTCCGTACTTAACCAGCCAGGTTAAGATGGCAGCTTTCTAGGCTGCAAACAGGGGCATAATGATAGGGGTTGCAGGGGTTGCAATTACACCGGGCCCCATGGTCCAGGGGGCCCTTGTGCCTTCCTTGTACACCTGAATAGGAGGGATGGCGCTGTGGCATTTAGAGGAACCAATCTCCTCCATTTTCCTCTATCCAGTTTACTTGTCTTCTGCTGTTCCCAGGGTCCCTGTGTGCTTCCCTGCCCCCCCCCCCCCCCCACAGAGCTGCTGTCTTCCCCCCTCCTCTCTCCTGCCAGCTGCTGTAGAAGATGTGTCATGATAGAGAGATGGGAACAGGTTGGTAAATTTGTCATTTACCGGCTCCTTACTATTCTGAATGAACAGAGTCAGTGATTGGTAACAATTGGTTCATTCATAACTGAAGCATAGTAAACTGTTTTTGCTATACTTCAGTTTCTGAATGAATGGGAGCCTGGGTGCACAGCGATTTCTGTCCATTCATTCTGTGCAGCTGAGGCTACACAGATGGTGATTGAGGGCTGAGGTTTGTTTAGACCCTTGATATCTCATCAAAGTCCCCCAACAGAGCTCCTAAAAAAAATGTAAAAAAAATTGTAAAAATAAAATTGTAAACAAAATAAAATGATGTGGTAATAAAATAATAAAATTAAAATAATAATTAAAAACTAGTGACCCCAATGAGGGAACTATCAGGATTGCAAAGGTTGCAGTTATGACCCGGCCCTGGCCTTTCACCACAATAGGGAAGGCAGAAAGGGGACCCGCTGCAGAACTTGTGAAAGGGCCCTGCTGCAGTACTGTAATAAAAGGACCTGCGATAGGAGTAAAGGGGCCCAGGACCAGTGGGAAGAGGGAAGGGCCCTGGCCAGGGGTCAGGGGGCCCTTCATAATTTCTTGCACAGGGCCCTGAAGGTTCTAGTTACGCCTCTGGCTGCAAAGGATAGAAGGGTTTAGTTCTGCTTTAAGGTAGCCAATTTCTTTTTTTTTTAAATCTTGTATAAATTGAATAGCTACATGTTAACTAGAGAAATCTGAATCAAATTAAAGTAAACAAGTAACACAGAGTAAAAGAATCCCTAAGCTCCAAATCTCAAAGTATTTTTCCCACACTGTGTGGTCATATCAAAAGAATCAGCTCCTAACTTTATTTTTAATAAGGAAGAGATGAAAGTTGTGTGTACACTGCAATATCACACAATGTCAGCAAAATTACATAGAATGAAGGCCACCTGAGGTAAGCACACTCTGTTGTGATCGCTTGAGGCAAAAAGAAAAAAGACACCATTTAGCTTAGCATTTGTTTCAACACCCTAAAATGAAGAAGTTAGCAGCGCCCATGTCATAACATACCACAGCAATGAAGATGGCAGATGTGATAGAGGGAATGTTGACACAAATGTGAGAATGAAAGGTGAGAGCTGCCTTTTTATAAACAGAGATGTTTCCAAAATGTTGGCCCACAGTGCGCTCTTTTAACTTTCAACTGTGCTCACACTGGGTGACTGCAATATTTTTCTACCCAGCCGTGATATGTAGCTTAGGTTATTAAATGTTTACAATCTGAAAACATAATGTTGTTAATGAAGGGATAAATAGAATATAGCTGGAACAGCAACAATTTTATACCTAGTTAAAATGAATGTCTCAGCCACAATAAGTAATCCCGGCTATTATGCTACCTTCAGAATCTGTTCTTTCAGCAGCAAAAGCTAACTGCATTTTTACCCTGAATTATTATTTTGGCAAAACATGATAATTAGCTTTTTTTCTTGTGCCTAAGGAGTGTGGTGATGAGTAAAAGAACGAAGGAGAAATGTTTTAAAGGAAATTACTTCAACTGAAAAATTTGACTATGTATTCCTCAATGTATTGTTGTGATGCTAACAATGAGATCTGTTAAAATGTTGTACAGAATTGTAAAGATGCTTCTCTGATCATTTCCAGGGCTGGATAAAGCTTCAATTCTGTGTTCTGATAGGTAACATAGGGACCTCAATACAATAGGGGCACATTGATTGAATTAACATTTGTTAGTTGCAATGCTAGTACCAACTAACAATTATATGATAACAGATTATACACATAGCAATACTAATGTTCAATTAAATTATATTTTTAACTTTTTAAAAAGACATTTCTTCCAGAAATCAAATGCATTTAATACTGATATTTCATCAACCACCAAAAAAAAGATAAGTCTGAAATAAGATCCAAATCCAAGCTGATCTTTTCCCTTAACTTATTGAAATACTGTTTGAGTAAAAGATCCTTTGTAAACATCTACTATAATAGTGGCAGAGGAGACCTTTGGTAGGCTACATGGAGGGATCCCACAGGTGGCACACCCTGGGTCAGGGACATCTTAATAACATCATGGGCAGATGGGCAAAGTAATGTACTAGGGCCCCTACCAGGGAGATGGTGACCTGTGGCGCGCTATGCGTGTGGTGGCAGGGAGTGGGTGTGGCTAAATGATGCTACATATTGGGCATGGCTATTGAGTCTGATTAGAAACAAAAAATACACACAACCCGGGCATTATCCCAAATTAAATTCACCCCCTATACACACTGTCCCACTTTCTCCACACCCTGCCCCCCCCCCCCCATACACTGATCTTCTGTATAGAATGACTCTTTTTCCTGTACACACTGCTCCCTTTTTGAAACTATCCCCCTCCCTGTACACACTGCCCCCTGTCATAAATGCCTCTCCCAGCCTATCATTTTCTTTGGTATGACTGAAGACCTATACTTATGTGATATGAATTTACCCCTGTGTAAAATGATTGATATATAATGTTAACTCATGCATACCCATGCTTAGCAGAAATGAGTAACAGTGATCCATTTACTTTTTATCTGATCATTTTATAGACCAATATTCATGTCTTTTAGCCTGTACACTCCAAGATGGGACATGGGGTTAACTGTGGGCTTGCCTCTGCTCGTTGAGGATTAGATCCTGCCCCCCAGGCAGCCTATAACAGTCCCCCTTGCTCCTGAGTGGAGTAGGGTCTGAGGAAATTACAGAGTGTATTTAAACGCATCATCCCATTGGCCTGATACAGAACCGACGTCACTTCCCGTTCACGTTATTTCCTGGTTCTGGTACTTCCTACTCCCAGTGTGTTCCACCACAGCACAGCCTCCATCTGCTCGTCGGCATACGCACTCCCAGCAAAACCAAAGCTATGGAACAAGTGACACGGCCCTGGGCCCAGACTTCTTATGATGTGCTTGTTTTTATTCACACCTGTGAGTATGCATTTAGCGTGTTTTTAATAAATTCCTTGATGGCATATTGCACTTAGGTCTGGCACTCCTGTCTCCCCCCCTCTCCTATTCCTACAGAGTTGCTTATGCTCTTCAGGCAGCTGCCCCTAGGTGCGGATCCATCCCACTGAAGTGACATCCTTTCACATGGACTTTTAGCTCTGATTTATGGATGTACATGGACTCTTGATATGGACTAACTTATTGATTTATCTCTGGTTTTATATTATATATTCCTTTGCATCTTTTATGTACTCCCTACCTTATTGACAGCTTACAGGCGCTTAACGGTTCCCCAGTGTTCTTTTGGCACCATTCTCATCCCTTAGTATAGGGAGGTATAGTGGCAGATGTGGGTAGTATAGAGAGGTATAGTGGCAGATGTGGGTAGTATAGGGAGGTATAGTGGCAGATGTGGGTAGTATAGAGAGGTATAGTGGCAGATGTGGGTAGTATAGGGAGGTATAGTGGCAGATGTGGGTAGTATAGGGAGGTATAGTGGCAGATGTGGGTATTATAGGGAGGTATAGAGGCAGATGTGGGAAGTATAGGGAGGTATAGTGGCAGATGTGGGAAGTATAGGGAGGTATAGTGGCAGATGTGGGTAGTATAGAGAGATATAGTGCCAGATGTGGGTAGTATAGGGAGGTATAGTGGCAGATGTAGGTAGTATAGGGAGGTATAGTGGCAGATGTGGGTAGTATAGGGAGGTATAGTGGCAGATGTGGGTAGTATGGGGAGGTAGAGTGGCAGATGTGGGTAGCATAGAGAGGTATAGTGGCAGATGTGGGTAGTATAGGGTGGTATAGTGGCAGATGTGGGTAGTATAGAGAGGTATAGAGGCAGATGTGGGTAGTATAGGGAGGTATAGTGGCATATGTGATTGGTATAGGGAGGTATAATGGCAAATGTGAGTAGTATAGGGAGGTTTATTGGCAGATGTGGCTAGTATAGGGGGGTATAGTGGCAGAAGTGGGTAGTATAGAGAGGTATAGTGGCTGATTTGGGTAGTAATATTGAGGGGTATAGTGGCAGATGTGGGTAGTATAGGGAGATATAGTGGCAGATGTGGGTAGTATAGAGAGGTATAGAGGCAGATGTGGGTAGTATAGGGAGGTATAGTGGCAGATGTGGGTAGTATAGGGAGGTATAGCGGCAGATGTGGGTAGTATAGGGAGGTATAGTGGCAGATGTGGGTAGTATAGGGAGGTATAATGGCAAATGTGAGTAGTATAGAGAGGTATAGTGGCAGATGTGTGTAGTATAGGGAAGTATATTGGCAGATGTGGCTAATATAAGGAGGTATATTGGCAGATGTCGGTAGTATAGAGAGGTAGAGTGGACAATGTGGGTAGTATAGGGAGGTATAATGGCAGATGTGGGTAGTATAGAAAGGTATACTGGCAGATGTGTGTAGTATAGGAAGGTATAGTGCATCTTGTGGCATGTATGAGTTCCTCGATCATCTGACCGAGGGTGAATACTGCTGTGCAAAATGTAAGCATGTTGTTTCCCTGGAAGCCCAGGTCCTGAATAGGGATGGGCCGAACACCCCTCGGTCCGCACCAGAACATGCAAACAGGCAATACATTTGTGCAAACATTCAAATACAGTTAAAGGCTATGGGACCCGAACATGAAAAACCAAAAGTGCTCATTTTAAAGGCTCATATGCAAGTTATTGCCATAAAAAGTGTATGGGGACCCGGGTCCTGCCCTAGGGGACATGTATCAATGAAAAAAAACATTTTTATATTGATCGTTTTTTTCAAGAGCAGTGATTTTAATAAAGCTTAAAGGGAAACAATAAAAATGAAATATTCCTTTAAATAATGTGCCTGGGGGTCCCCTTAGTCTGCCTGTAAAAGGGCGCACCTCTGTGATGTTTAGAACAGTGGCAGAGCAAAATTACATTTGTAAAGGAGAAAATGTAATTCAAAATCACTTGTGGCTGTAATGTATTGCCAGTTCCCGGAGATCTAGAAAAAAAAATAATCACTGAAAAAATTTGCGTAGGGTCCCTCCCAGTCCATACCAGGCCCTTCGGGTCTGGTATGAATTTTAAGGGGAACCCCGCGCCAAAATTAAAAAAAAAGAAATGAACGTGGGGTTCCCCTAAAATCCATTCCAGGCTCCTTATCCGAGCATGCAACCTAGGCTCCATGCCCTCAAAATTGGGAGTATGGGTGCTTTTTGCCAGGGGGGCTCTGCGCATTGAGGTGATCGGGGGTGCAGCCGCACACCGCATTACCGATCTCAATAAAGAGCCTCCATCGGGAGCTCTTTACCACGTGATCGGCCATGACCAATCACCGCTGATCATTGTGTAAACAGGAAGAGCCAGCGGCTCTTCTGACGGGGACGGGGGTCTGAGCTGAGTACATGGATTGAAAACTGGCTACAGGGGCAAGTTCAGAGGGTGGTAATAAATGGTGAGTACTCGGAAAGGTCCGATGTGGAAAGTGGGGTCCCCCAGGGTTCTGACCTGGGACCAATCCTATTTAATTTATTCATAAACAATTTGGAGAATCAGATAAACGGACGATACTAAGCTAAGCAGGGCAATAATTTCTCCACAGTAGAAATATGTAAACTAATGCATTTGGGTGCCAAAATATGAATGCAATCTACTCACTAGGGGGAGAACCCCTGGGGGAAGCTAGGATGGGAAAGGACCTGGGGGTCTTAGTAAATGACATGATCAGCAATGGGATGCAATGCCAAGCTGCTGCAAGCAAAGCCAACAGAATATTGGCACGTATTAAGGGGATTAACTCCAGAGATAAAAAGATAATTCTCCCACTCTACAAGGTCGTGTTAATTTTTTATTTTTTATTTTGGCGCGGGGTTCCCATTAAAATGCATACCAGACCTGAAGGGCCTGGTATGAACCCACGCAATTTTTTTTCTGTGATTTTTTTTTTTTTTTCTATATTTCCGGGAACCGGCAATACATTACAGCCACAAGTGATTTTAAATTAAATTTTTCCTTTACAAATGTCATTTTGCTCTGCCACTGTTCTAAACATCACAGAGGTGCACCCTTTTACAGGCAGACTAAGGGGACCCCCAGGCACATTATTTAAAGGAATATTTCATTTTTATTGTTTCACTTTACGCATTATTAAAATCACTGCTCTTGAAAAAAACGATTGATTTAACCACTTGCCGACCGCCGATCGGAGATTGACGGCGGCAAAGTGGCTCTGTAACGCAAACCGCCGTAATATTACGGCGGCTGCATTACAGACATACTGTGAGCGCGCGCGCGCCGCCGGAGGCGCGCGCGCGCGCTCACTGTGTTCGGGGGGGGCCAGGGAGCGGGTGCGGCGGCTTCGATTGCCGCCGGCCACCCGCGATGCCCCCCCCGGAGCGAATGAGCGAAGGTCCGTGCATGTAAACACGGACCTCCGCTCTGTGTGAGGGGGAAGGGAAGTGATCACAGCCTTCTCGTACATGAAGGCTGTGATCGCTTCCTTTCCCCAGATAGTGCAGTCCCCCTACAGTAAGAACACGCCCAGGGAACACAGTTAACCCTTAGAGCGCCCCCTGCAGGTTAACCCCTTCACTGCCAATGGCATTTACACAGTAATCAGTGCATTTTTATAGCACTGATCGCTGTATAAATGCCAATGGTCCCAAAAAAGTGTCAAAATAGTCCGACATGTCCGCTGAAATATCGCAGTACCGCTAAAAATCGCAGATCGCCGCCATTTTTAGTAAAAAATAAAAAAAAAATAAAAACCCCAGAAATGAAATCTCATCATCCGTAAACGCGGCCACTTTTGCGCAAACCAATCTATAAACGCCGATTGCGATTTTTTTTATCGCAAATATGAGGAAGAATATAAATCGGCCAAAAACGGTGAAAAAAAATGTTTTTTTATATTTTTTTTTTGGATTTGCATTTTAGCAAAAAGTAAGAAATTTGGGTTTTTTTGCAAAATTGTCGCTCTTCTTTTGTTTATAGCGGCAATCAGAAATGACGCAGAGGTGATCAAATACCACCAAAAGAAAGCTCTATTTGTGGGATAAAAAGGACGCAAATTTCGTTTGGGTACAACGTCGCACGACCGCGCAATTGTCAGTTAAAGCGACGCAGCGCCGAATCGCAAAAAGGGCTCCGGTCCGAAAGCTGGAAATCCTTCCGGTCCTTAAGTGGTTAAAAACTTTTTTTTGCATTGATACATGTCCCCTAGGGCAATACTCGGGTCCCCATACACTTTTTATGGCAATAACTTGCATATAAGCCTCTAAAATGAGCACTTTCGGTTTTTCATGTTCGGGTCCCATAGCCTTTAACGGCGTTCGAATGTTTGCACAAATTTATTGCCTGTTCCCATGTTCTGGTGCGAACCGAACCGGGGGGTGTTCGGCCCATCCCTATTCAGGACCTGGGCTTCCAGGGAAACAATGTGCTTACATTTTGCACAGCAGTATTCACCCTCGGTCAGATGAGCAAGGAACTCATACATACCACAAGATGTACACCGAGTCACATCTCCACACCCACAGGGCATCGCACCCGCTAATTTAATGGGGATTAGAAATTATGCTTTGTCCAATTATCTAACAACTAGCTTCCTGAAACAACTACTCAACAGCACAAGGGTACTCACAGCACATGTGTCAGGTGCGGGTGTGAGACCGAGATGCTGGGGGGCTTCCCTTGCGGCTAAGTGTGACGCGTCCCTAGAGATGGGGACTGGGAGAGTGGTGCCCAAAATAGAACAGGTCGCCAGCTGCTGTGATGTGAAGATCAAGTTCCAGGTGTGGAAAGTGCTTAGACTCATTGTACCTGTATGTTGGTGTGCACTCCATGCTAGGTGATTCCAGGTAGTGGTCAGAGCTGAAGACTGAATCAGAAGTCAAGCCAAGTATCATACATGGAGAATCTGTTCAAGCAGGTTGGTGGCGAAAGCAGGGTCATACACTGGGAGACAGATCTGTAGCAGAGTCAGTGAGCCAAGCCGGGTTCATACACTGAAGAGTAATCAGGTGGAGAGTCTGTAAAACAAGCCAAGGGTCAACAGGAGAGCGGGTTCACAGGTTAGAAGCAAGCCGGGTCAGTAACGGGAGATCAGGAACGCAGGTTAACAGGAAGCTGAGATAATCCGGCAAGGAACTGCTCCAGCAGGAAGTTTAAATAGACCCGGAAGTACTGCCCACATCAGTCACATTGTGCACTCTGGCGGCCATGATTGTTTTGGGCAAAATTGCCAGTACCTCAGTCGCCATCTCCCTGACAGTGCCCCCCCAAGGGGCAACCTCTGGATGCCCAATCTGGCCCATTTCTTGGGATACCTGGCATGGAATTCCCACACCAGTCTGGGAGCATGGATGTTACCTATAGGTTCCCAAGAGTTATCCTCCAATGGATGAGGAATTGGTTCTGTTTACCCCTCTTCCGGAAATCCAGAAGGGTCTCTACCTCAAACTCTGTGTCTCTGTCTACGGAGATTGGTGGAGGTGGAACTTCTTCTCTCCTGGGCTAGGGACAGCCAGCTTAACTAGGGAGGCATGTAACACAGGATGTAACTTGAATGGGAAGTGCGAGTTCGAAAGTCAACAGATTGATTTCCCGTTTGATTTCAAATGGCCCTGGTGGACACGGACAATTTCAAAAACCTGATGGCGGTGGCTGCACCACAGTACGTGGTACCCAGCCGTCACTACTTTTCCAGGCGAGCCATTCCTTCCCTGCACAAACAAGTCGGGAACAAGATCAAGTGTGCACTGCGCAACGCCATCAGTGGCAAGGTCCATATAACCACTGATGCATGGACCACTAAGCACGGGCAGGGACGCTATATCTCGCTTACTGCACACTGGGCAAATGTAGTGGCGGGTGGGCCTGAGCCAGGTAGCCATTTGGCGCATGTCCTTCCACCACCGGGGATTGCAGGCCATTTCTCTTTGCCTCCTGTTGCCTCCTCCTCCTACTGCGCTTCCTCCTCTTCGACCACCTACTCATCCGCTCAGCGTAACACCTTCACCACCAACATCAGCACATCCAGGGGGAAAAGACAGCAGGCTGTTTTAAAACTGATATGTTTGGGGGATAAACCCAACACTGCGCAGAAGCTGTGGACGGGCATTGAACAACAGACCAATGAGTGGTTGTTGCTACTGAGCCTCAAGCCCGGCCTGGTGGTGTGCGACAATGGCCGAAATCTCGTAGCGGCTCTGGGCCGAGCCAATTTGACGCACATCCCTTGCCTGGCGCATGTGCTGAATTTGGTGGTACAGAATTTTTTAAAAAACTACCCGGATATGTCAGAGCTGCTGCATAAAGTGCGGGCCGTCGGTGCACACTTTCGGCGTTCTCACCCTGCTGCTGCTCGCCTGTCTGCGCTGCAGCGGAACTTCGGCCTTCCCGCTCAGCGCCTCATATGCGACGTGCCCACAAGGTGGAACTGCGTGAAATACGTCGTCGAGACTGTATAGGCCCATCAAAAAATTTTTTAAGACATGGTGGTTTAAGTCGTGTACGCGGTCCGTTCCCTACACGCAGTTTAACCGAGCCGGGTCTCGGCGATGCTCTAAAGCCGGTAACAGCGTGTGGTGGTCCGGCCCGAACTCCGAGTCATCGTTGTTGGTGAGTAACCAGACAACAAGTTACGGGCAGGTGTCGAAGACGCGTCACAACCCAAA
>BLSH010276362.1:70264-83482 GCA_018402905.1 Glandirana rugosa | reverse complement strand
GGTGGCCACCCTGCTGGATCCCCGTTACAAGGACAACGTGCCGTCCTTAATTCCCTCACTGGAGCGTGAGAGGAAGATGCGCGACTACAAGCGCACACTGGTAGAGGCGCTGCTGAGGGCATTCCCAAATGACACCGGGGGCTCAGCGGAAGCACAAGGCGAAGGCAGAGGAGGAGGAAGAGGCCACCAACGCAGCTGTGCCACCGCCAGCACCTCAGAAGGCAGGGTTAGCATGGCCGAAATGTGGCAAAGATTTGTCAGCAGCCCGCCACAACAAACAGCACCACCAGCCGATAGACAACGTCTTAGCAGGAGGCAGCATTTCAGCAACATGGTGCAAGAGTATGTGTGCACACGCCTACACATACTGACTGATGGGTCTGCCCCATTCAACTTCTGGGTCTCCAAATTGGCCACATGGCCTGAGCTTAGTGTTTATGCCTTGGAGGTGCTGGCCTGCCCTGCAGCCAGTGTATTGTCGGAACATGTGTTTAGCATGGCAGGGGGCGTTATCACAGACAAGCGGAGCCGTTTGTCCACAGCCAACGTGGACAAGCTAACCTTTATTAAAATTAATCAGGCATGGATCCCACAAGACTTGTCTGTACCTTGTGCAGAATAAACATTTAGACCGGACTCACACAGCCATTCATATACTTGTTTTTTTGAATAGGCCTCAATATTTTGGGGGCTACCCCAATTATAAACAAACAAAAAAAAAAAAATACCATGTTGGCTACCTCCTTCTCCTCCTCAACCACCGCCACTTCCACCTACACTGCCATGGTCATGGCCTAGTCAACCTCTAGGCTCCTATTCCACATCCACCCCCCCTTCCAATTTTTTTATTTGATTTTAATTTATTTTTCCTATCCCCATTTTTTTGTAGGGCACTTGCCCTACTCTTACCCCCATTTTACTTCCTTTTGCAGCCCTCTAGCACTTGCCAGGACATTGTTACAGCCATTTTTGTGCCTAAAAGTTCGGGTCCCCATTGACTTCAATGGGGTCCGGTGTCCGGGATAACGTTCGGGCAATCTTCGGTGCCGAACCCGGACTTTTTCCCAAAGTTCGTCCGGACCCTCCGAACCCGAACGTCCAAGTGTTCGCTCAACTCTATACTTGTTACATTCCGATAAACATGGAGTTCTATTCCAACCCTAGCTTCCTGAAAGCTGTACTGTTAGAAGGTTTAAGTGCTTTCCGCTGTTTCGCTTCCAGTTTAGGATACATGCTTGCCTGTGCCTTTTCTGGAATCGAACACTACACAACGAGGTAACTCCCATGAAGAGGGGTCATCTGAGGCCTGCTTGAGATGGGGATACTCCCCCCCCTTCCGGCACAGCTTGTTCCCGTCTGGGGTGCCGGGGGAGGGGAGTTTGATCGCTCCTGAGCAGACTTGGCACCGGGTTAAATTTGACCCTATCCAGTTCTCACCTCTGGAATGGAACAGGATTAGGGCTCCTCAATAGGAAATTTGTTATTGTTATTTTTTAACGGTTTCAGCTAAACTAGATATATTTCCATGGTCCTCCCATTAGCTTAATATTGCATGGAACTCGGAGTGATAGGTGGCGGGAAGTATCCTCCCCTTTTGGTCGCAATTGGTCTCCTGGAGGGGAGATGAGAGCAGAGTTAAATGTGGCCGAATATTTGATTCTTAACATATCATTCATCTTATGTCGATTGTTGTCCTTTATAAGATGGTTGTGCTTTTTCCTTATGCCTTATTGTCTATTCTTACGTGACCCACTGTATAACATATTCTTGTCACCAGCATTAATATTTTCTGTTTCTTTGAAATTCTCAATAAAAAGATTTAAACAAAAAATTTTTTCCCAGTAAGAACTCATCTATGTGGTCTTTTATTAAATTTTCCAGTATCTTCCCGACTATAGAGGTTAAACTAGCAGGTTTATAGTTACTTGGTAAAGACTTTGATCCCTTTTTAAATACAGGCACCACATTGGCCTTATGCCAATCCAGCGGTACTATTCCAGTCATTAAAGAGTCCCTAAAAAATTGAAACAATGTCTCTGAAACAACAGAGCTCAATTCTTCTGCGATTAATGGGTGTATGCTATCTGGTCCAGGTGCTTTGTTCACTTTTTTTTCTGTCCAAATATTTCTGGACCATATCAATTTTCAGCCATTGTTGATCATTTGGGGCTTTGTCAATGCCACCCCCATTATGGACATGAGCTCCACCATGCTCCTTTGTATACACAGAGCTGAAGAAGGTATTTAATAAATTCCCCTTCTCTTTGTCCCCAGTCACCCCCTCTAGATTATTTTGTAAAGGGCCTACATGCTAATACCTGACCTTTTTTTCTTTTAACCTACCTGGCGGTAATCCGGAGTGTGGCTCAGTGTTAATTTTCAGTACCAAAAGTGGTAACCCCGAAATACACTTGGGATTACAATGTAGCATTATTTACCTTGCCCCCGCGATCCCGCAATGGCCTCCCGCTGTGTCCTCCGGCGGATGCAGGTGTTCTGTTGGATTAGGCGACCCGTCACTTCTTGTAAAGGAAGGGACGTTCCGTTGCCGCTATCTTGCTACACCTCTCACTCATCCACATTACTAATACAGTAAGAAGTGGACATCTTATTACACCCACCCGAGTTTTGCTTTCCCCATTTATTTGTAATAATAATAATAAACTGAGTGTATATATAATAAAATACAGTATTTAGAAATACATGACACTCTTTTGATGTTGAATTGTAAAAGCAGCGGCAAGCCTGCTGATGTGACAGCTTTGTTGATCTGACGGAACACAGCTGCTTTTACAATTCATACAAATACATCAAAATCGTCTGATGGATTTGAAAATACTGTATGTCACTATATACTGTAATCTCCGTTTACTGTTACAAATAAGTGTGAAATGCAAAACTCCAGTGGGTGTAAAAAGATGTCCACTTGCCGCTTTCTCATTGTATCCTTACTGCGGACGAGTGTGGGGTGTAGCGAGATGGTGGCGACGGAACGTCACTTCCATTACCAGATTTGACGGGTCGCCTAATCTGGCGGAAAACAAAATTCAAAATCGAAATTGAGCGATACTGATTTGTTTGTAAAAATGTCAGTGTTTTTGGTTTGATAACATTATTGAATTAAATGTATTATTATTATATTATTATTTTTTACAATTATTTATAATTTATTATATTATAATTTATGATTTTGTGTTTCAAACTTTTTTTCATACTCGGGATGTTTACTAGACTCTTGTATGGACAGATTTAAGTGAATTATTAGTAAGAATTACAGGCCTAAAATATAAAACAACAAATTTCTACGCAAAACAATGTACCGCTTTGACAATCAAAATATTAACACAATCAGACCGCCAGAGAGGTTAATATAGTTGAAGAATTTTTTGGGATATGACCTACTATCGTTTGCAATCTAAAGTTTGTTATGAATTTTGGCGGCCTTGATTTCCTTTTTACATATTCTGTTATATTCTGTGTAACATTTAAATGACGACACTGTTCCTTCATTTTTTAAAAGCTCTTTTCTTATCATTAATAGCTTTTTAAACTTTGGCCGTGAGCCACATAGGTTTTCCCCTCTGACAGCTGAATGAAAAAAAAACATTGCTGGCAATAGAAAAATTAGAAGAATAACGGCATGGGGGTCCCCCCACAATCCATACCATACTCTTTGGGTGTGATATGGATTTTAAGGGGAACCCCATGCCAAAATAAAAAAAATGTCATGCCCCCCCCCAAAATCCATACCAGATCCTTATCTGATCATGCAGCCTGGCAGGCCAGGCCCCCAGATTAAAATTAGTGCTCCTTTAACCACTTCCCTACTGCCGTATGCAGAATGATGGCTGGGAAGTGTTTCAGTTATCCTGACTAGGTGTCATATGACGTCCAGAAGGATAACAAGCCATCTGACACACTGCATCTCCGATCTAGGTAAAGAGCTTCCGTCAGAAGCTCTTTACCGTGTGATCCACTGTGACGAATCACGGCTGATCACAGTGTAAACAGGAAGAGCCATTTACCGTCTTTTCCTCTACTTGCATCTGCAGACATGAGTAGAGGAGAGTTGATCGGCGGCTCTCCTGACAGGGGGGGTCTGCGCTGATTGTTTATCAACCCCCCAGGATTTCCACCCTAGACCACCAGGGAGCCCTCCCAGGACCACCAGGGATGCCACACAGGGACCACCAGGAATGGCCAATAACTTGCATATACGTCTTCAAAATGGGGGCTTTTTTAAGACCTCTGGATTATGCAGTTCAGTTTTAGGCACCAGTTAATAAAAAGGATATTGGGGAACTTGAGAAAGTGCAAAGAAGGGCCACCAAACTGATAAGAGGCATGGCAGAGCTCAGCTATGAGGAAAGTTTAGAGGAACTGAATTTATTTACTCTTGAGAAGAGGAGATTTAGGGGGGGATATGATCAACATGTATAAATACATAAGTGGTCCATATAGTGAACTTGGTGTTGCGTTATTCACATTAAGGTCATCACAGAGGACAAAGGGGCAGTCCTTACATCTGGAGGAAAGGAGATTTAATCCCCAAATGGAGAAGGGTTTCTTCATAGTAAAGCCAGGTACACACGGCCAAATGTTGGGAGACAACGGGCATTGTATGTCAGTCTGTCCGACAGAAGCCGGCCTTCTGACGGACATACATGCATGCTGGAAAACCAACATCCGACTGACTCCCGATCAGAGCTCTCAGCCAATGGCAGAGAGTGCTCATCTGAGTATTCTGGTGGGGGGTGTCCAGACCGCTGAACTAACCTCGCATGGTTAGTCAACCTGCAGGGTTGAACCAAAAAAAAAAACAACAACAAATAGTGTGTACCAAGCTTTAGAGCTGGAAAATGTGAAATAGACTCTCTCAAGAGCTGTTTCTGGCCAGGTCAGTAGATTTCTTTAAAAAAGGCTTGGATTCTTTCCTAAATGTACATACTATAACGGAATACTAACATTATATAGGTAAAATTGATCCAGTAAACATTAGATTGCCTTTTGGGGGATCAGGAAGGAATCTTTTCCTGCTGGAGCAAATTGGATCATGCTTTGTTGAGATGTTTTGCCTTCCTCTGGATCAACTGTGGGTATGGGATTGTGTATATAGGATTGTAACATTTTTTTCCCCCTTTTTATTGGTTGAACTAGATGGACTTGTGTCTATTTTCAACCAGACTAACTATGTAACATACAAAGAAACCAAAACAAATAAGTTCAGTTATTTGTAAAAAAAAAAAAGGAAAGACACAGGGAAAAAGTATTGAACATTTTAAATGTAATGTATTTAATACTTCATACAAAATCCTTTGTTGGTAATGACAGCTTCAAGAAGCCTCCTGTATAGAGAAACTATATGGGGAAACTAGTAGCATAAATTGCTCTGGTGTGATTTTGGTGTTATTTTGACCCATTGCTCCATACGGTGTTCAAATCCTGAAAGTTGTGTGGGCCTCTTTTATGAACTGTGTTCTTTAGTTCTTTCCATAGATTTTCTATTGGATTCAAGTCAGGTGATTGGCTGGGCCATTCTAGCAGCTTTATTTTATTTCTTTGAAACCAATTGAGAGCAGTTTATTGGGCTTTGGGGTTGGGATCATTGTCTTGATGAAATGCCCACCCTTATTTCATCTTCATCATCCCGATAGATGGCAGCCAATTTTTATCAAGTCCAAAAAAAGAAAAGAAGAAAAATAAATTCCCTGTGCTGTGTGCTGTGTTGTTCGCTATATATCTTTAATCTCTGTGTCTCTTTTTTGTGAAAAATAATACACCATGTGCTGCACACACCTCCAGAATTAGCAGCTTACCTCCCAGTTTGACCTATGGCCAATAGGTCAAAGGCACATGTCATTTTAAGGGATATCATCAAATTCCTCTGATGAAGCCACACCCAGTGGGGCAGAGCTGATGACATAAGAAGTCTTCAAAGCACAGTAGGGCAGAAGGGAATACCAAGGATTTCATGTGAGGTTTACTGAGCAGAATCTATCTTTACAGGGGACAGCATTTAGCAATGCTGTACTGAATGGCGATTCGTCCACAGACCACGGCCTCTGTCTTGCGAAGCTCCCAGTGGTGTTTTGAGCAATGCCATTTGCAAGTAATCTGCTGTGCACCAGGCAGTGTTTTTATGGAAAGCGCTATGATTATCTGTATGTTCTATCCCTAAGCTTTTTCTTTTGAATATGTGGGGGATGCATACCCAGTTAACCTGACCTGAGAGTAAAAGAGACATCATCTGATATATTTGATGACATTCCTTAAAGGGACATGTGATGAGCTGCTAATGGCGGAGTTGTGTGCAGCAGATGGTGTGTTCAAAAAGATAGACACAAAGAGATCAAAGATATTTATTGAACAACACAGCATGGAGACTTTCTTTTTCCTTTTTTCTGGACTTTAAGAGGTTGAATATATATATATATATATATACATACATACACTATATTACCAAAAGTATTGGGATGCTTGCCTTTACACGCACATGAACTTTAATGGCAGCCGAGTCTTAGTCCATAAGGTTTAATATTGAGATGGCCCACCCTTTGCAGCTATAACAGCTTCAACTGTTCTGGGAAGGCTGTCCACAAGGTTTAGGAGTAGGTCTATGGGAATGTTTGACCATTCTTCCAGAAGTACATTTGTAAGGTCAGGCACTGATGTTGGACAAGAAGGCCTGCCTTGCAGTCTCTACTTCCTCCCAATGGTGCTCTGTTGGGTTGAGGTCAGGACTCTGTGCAAGCCAGTCAAATTCCTCCATCCCCAAACGCACTCATCCATTTCTTTATGGACCTTGCTTTGTGCACTGGTGCGCAGTCATGTTGGAACAGGAAGGGGCAACCCCCAAACTGTTCCCACAAAGTTGGAAGCATGAAATTGTCCAAAATGTGTTGGTATGCTGACACCTTACAAGGTCCTTTCACTGGAACTAAGGGACTAAGCCCAACCCCTGAAAAACAACCTCACACCATAATCCCCCCCCCCACCAAATGATTTGGACCAGTGCACAAATAGTATAGTATAGTAACAGTGTAGATGCCTCCTGTATGGAGAAACTAGTTGCATGAATTGCTCCAAAGGGATTTCGGTCCATTCTTCCACACAGTGTTCAAATCTGGAAAGTTTTGTGGGCCTCTTTTATGAACTCTGTTCTTTAGTTATTTCCATAGATTTTCTATTGGATTCAAGTCAGGTGATTGGCTGGGTGTCACGGCACCTGGGGTCAGGTGACAGATGCGCACCAGGAGAGTGTGAATTGCACTACTGAAGTGTGAAGCGCACGCTAAGGTTGCAAAGTGCACTGCAAGGTTGTGGACCTATAGCTGATTGCTGCTAAGTAGTTCCGGCTAATACGAGGAGAGGGCCCTCTAGAGCATGGACACTGAAACACAGGGAGCTAGTGCATCAGTTTCCCCAGGGCACAGAATCTAAGAGCCAGTGGGTGTTCACCAGAGCCTCTAGTGGTGAGGATGGATTTGGCTGCAACTGGATCCAGGTGGAGGCCCCCGGGGTCCCCTAGCTCACGCTCGGGCTGGCTACAGTTGGTAGAGTGGAAGCAGCAGCACAGGAAAAGCAAGAATAGTCATAGGGATAGAGAAGGATCAGGGCTACAAGCAGACAGGAGAAACCGAGAACAAGCTGAAGATCGAGGTATCAGGCAGGAAGGGATAGTGAGACAAGCCAAAGATTGGTACATGGATAAGATTCAGAGCAAACGAAGGAAACAACCACACACAAGCCAAACACGGACGAACATTGATCAGCAATTCAGCCTTGCACTGCCAGGTGTTATATCCTGGTTTCAATTAAGGCCTGGGGTGGAGACCAGCTGAGGAGGGCCTACTAAAGCACACAGGTGAGGGAGGTCCGGCCTTTAACTGGACACATGCAGCAAAGGTAGGCAACAGATAAGACATGAATGTTTGCTGTGGTTTCATGGCAGAATGTTTACTGGTTTCATGACAGTACCCCCCTCTTGCGAGGCCTCTCCCTCCCCCCACTTGGGTCCAGGCTTGGAGGGAAACCTCAAATGAAACCTTTTCACAAGACGAGGTGCAAATACCTCAGATGCAGGGATCCACAACCTCTCCTCAGGACCAAAACCTCTCCAATGCACAAGGTACTGAAGGATGCCTTTACAGAGGTGAGAATCCAGAATGTGGCTAGCCTCGTACTTCTGATTATCCTCAGAGACCAGAACAGAGGTCAGGGGAAGCCAAGAGGAGTTGTTGAGGATGAACGGTTTCTTAGAAGTGGGCAAGGGAAAGCAAAGACCAGCAGAACCTTGCATGGAGGAGTCAGGCCAGGCACAAACGTGACAAGCCCTCTTGGAATCATGTCCCCAACAAAGAATCTTAGCTCTTAACTGGGGACGAAGGTCTTGCCCGGAGGAATTTTTGACTCCAGGGTGGTAGAATGGGCAATGACGCATGAGGTCGGACAGATAGGCTCAGGTTCACAGGTGAACTGCTGATCCAGAGTGCCAAATTACCTA
Source organism: Glandirana rugosa (assembly GCA_018402905.1). Taxonomy (NCBI): domain Eukaryota; kingdom Metazoa; phylum Chordata; class Amphibia; order Anura; family Ranidae; genus Glandirana; species Glandirana rugosa. Next base: position 74,979 of record BLSH010276362.1, on the reverse strand, counting down.
GAGAGCGTATCAACCTGACTGTTGCTGGGCACATCCCAGAATTTTCTACACGCAGCGGGAAGAACAGGAGATACTGAGGTGGTGGCAACAGGAAGTTCCACTTTCGGGGCAACCTTGAGTAGGCAAGACGAGGAACAGGAGGGACCCCAAGCCACGATTTGCCCAGAAGTCCAGTCCATGTGTGGAGAATGGAGCCTTAACCAAGGAAGGCCCAGTATGATGGGAGTTAAAGCCTTAGGCAAAATAAAGGACATCCACTCCTGGTGGAGTGTCCCTACCGACATCTTAACGGGGAGGGTCTGGAAGTGGATAGGGCCCCCTGGGAGAACAGTGCCATCAATCGCTGATACCATCACTGGTGTGATGAGGGGTGAAAGGGTAAGTCCCAACGAAGATGCAGTTCCCCAGTCCATGAAATTGCCAGCAGCCCCGCAATCCAGATATGCCATGACCGGGTGAGAGGAAGCGCCAACCTGGAGGGACTCAGAAACAAGAAGACGAGGAGGTGAAGGTGATACTTCTGGATCCAATACTCCACCTTCCAGATGTATTGGACCTGAGCGTTTTCCTGGGCGAAGTGAACAAGTGTCACGAAAGTGGCCTTTGCCCCCACAATAGAGGCACAGTCCCAGAGTTCTGCACCTAGCATGTTCCCCGGAAGATAGTCTGGTCTAGCCCAGCTACATGGGTTCCTCAGCTGGCAGGGGACGCTCCTCAATATGAAGGGCCGGGAAATGCTGGCGTCTTTTTCTAGGGACCTCTCCTGAAAACGGATGTCGATCTCGTTACACGAGGAGATGACCCCGTGCAGATCAGTGGGGATGGTTCTTCCTGCTAACTCATACTTTTCTTTGTCAGAAAGGCCATGTAAAAAGGTTGCAACTAAGGCCTCATTATTCCAGCTCAGCTCAGCAGACCGTGTACTAAAATAAAGCGCATATGGTCCTACAGAAGCAGACTCTTGATGGAGACGTAAAAGGGCGCTGGCCGCCAAGGAGACAGGACCTGGTTCTTCAAAGATATTCCAAAAGAGTTTCAAGAAGCTAGACAGGCTAGAAACCACTGGATCATTATTCTCCCAGAAGGGGGCATCCCAGGCTAACGCCTTGCCAGACAGGAGAGATATACTATAGGCTACCTTTGCCCGATCGGACAGGAAGTTTTGGGGCTGGAGCTCAAAATGAATGGTGCACTGGCTAAGGAGCCCCCTGCAGGCCTTGGAGTTCTCAGAGTACCGGGACAGAGCTGGTAAATGCAAGGAGGTCATGGCTGTGACTGTGACCCGAATAGGTGCGGCTGCCGGTGGCAATTGAGGTTGTTGCACCGGAGGTCCTAAGGAGGCCTGAAGTTGTTCAAAGTGGGAGGCTAAATCCTGGAGGAATTGCATCACCGGGGTCTGATTAAATTCCTGGGTCTCGAGTCTGCAGATTATCTGCAAGTAGCGGCACATCAGCCGGGTCCATGGCTGATCAAACTGTCACGGCGAGTGCGCATGACACTGGCATCCCCAGAAGAGAACCCGCTGGCTCGAGCGGCTCGGGAAGGGGCTAGAACTGTTGCCCACACCAACAGACACGTTTCCAGAGGGGCCAGCAGCAGAGACCCCATGAGACTGAGGATCTACAGGACCCTATTGCGAGACGGCCGCACCAGACAAGATTGTGGCGGGTCTGGAGTGATCTCGCCGGGACATCATTCAGCTAAGCCTCACGGTCTGGGCATAAAGACTTGCAGGTACCGTCACTACAGCCACCACCTCAAGCACAGACAAGGGAATTCCGAGCATTCTCAGGGTTCAACACAGAGCCCAGCCTGACATAAGGGAGCTGCCACCACACAGAAAGGCCCTCCCATCCCCCATTCTAAAGACTCCATCAGGCTGTCACAGCTACAAAGTATCCCCTCCTGAGCTGGATTCTCCCCACCACCTCACTTAACCCCGCACATGCTGCGGTCTCTGGACCTCATCAAATTTATTGGCCCTCAATCTTTCTTAGGCTTGGGTTCCCCCTGCACTTTCACCCAGCCAGCCACACTCAGTCAGGTGAACTGACCTCTGAAAAGGCATTATTAGACCTCGCTGCTAGCTCTACTTCACTTGATCCCTCACTCTGTCCCTCTCTAGCACCACAACCTTCTCCTCCATTTAGGTGGTGATACTTGGACATTATTATCTGCAACCCTACTTCTCCATACCTTGATTACTATCCTCTGGACTCCTTGACCTGCATACAGGGGGACTTTTAACCTCTACACCATCCACTCTCATGTGGGCCAAAACAGTTAAATGCAACTTGCAGTCACATTTTGGATCCCCACCTGACAACTCCTCTGCCCACACAATGGCGAATAGCCGACACTCCTCTGAGGCAACTTCATCAGACCTCCCTGGACCATCCTCTTGGCAAGACTCCCCTCAATCCGAGTTGTTAGGGGGTGCCATTGGATTGCTAGTACAGGGAGAGCCCCTCTCGCCCGCCTCTACAGTGTCTCTCCTCAACCATACTATTGACGAGATTCTCATGTCACCCTCCTCAGCTTCGATCTCCCACTCCACCACCCTCTAGGGCACAGTTCAGCATTCCTCTCAGCATCAGGACATGTCCCTCATGTTCCAGAAATTTGCAGAACTCCTGGACAGGGACATTGTCCAAACTGCAACAAAGATCACCTCTGAAATCAAGGCAGACTTACAAATGCTTCGATCTCGCATTGATAATAACGTAGAGAATAAAATGTACGCCACTATCACTAGGGTGAATCAGAACTCGGACCTGATTTAGGAAATGCACAACCATTTGGAAGGAGCCTTGGCTAAAATTGACGACCTGGAGAATAGGTCGAGGAGGCTCAACTTCAGGGGCAGGGGCCTCCCGGAGAGCATCACTGATGTCCCAGACGCTGTACATTCCCTGATCAAAACCCTTATCCCAGACATCCGCCCACACAAAATGGAACTGGACCGGGCCCACAGGGCACTGGGGCCCCCCTGTTCGGATGGCCTCCCATGAGACATTGTGGTGAAACCCCACTACTACAGTACCAAAGAAGAAGTGATGAAAAGAGCTCAAGCTACTCCCCAAATTCAAATTTTGGGCCACACAGTTCAAATCTTTGCGGACATCTCCCCTTTTACCATCCAAAAACGCAGATCCCTCCAACCTCTCCTTACAGTAATGTCCCAGAAGGACATTCATTTTTGGTGGCAATTCTCATTTGGACTAAAATTTGTCTTCCACAACAAGTCATACAGATTCTCCACCTTTCAGGAAGGGGGGTCCCTCTTACAACAACTTGGAATCCTCTTCAAGGACCCACTTTCGCCAATGCAAACATCCTCATCCAGCTTGTCCAAGAGGCCACCCCTTCTAGTCCACTCACCACCCTCTGGCAGAAATCCAGGTCAAAGAAGGTCAAGGAAGGCGCCCCTCCATGAGAAGGACCTAACGATTTTTTCTCTCCCCTCATCTCCGATATTGGAGATTGGTTCTCATGGACCTCTGTTAGGTCCCACCTACTCGGTCAGAGAACTCTTTTTTGACTTTTTGTATTTTGTTCAACCCCCTACTATCATAGCCTTTCTAGGTCCTCAGCCTCGTTATGGACCACTGGCGGGACCTTGGCCTATGCTCCCCTAGCTTGGCCTCTCTACTGGGGGAAGTATACTCCCGATCAATATTTGGTCAGGGATACAGCTTCGCTGATGGAGGGCCAATCCCACGGTCCTCGCCAGTGGTCAGTCAGACATTTCACTGTTGTCTTAGTTCCTACCAACTTTAAGACTTCTACTAACCTATTAAGGTTTCAATTGTTAATGCGGGTTCATGTTAGCTGACCTATTGTCAGCTCTAGTTTTAAGTTTAATAGGGGGCGCGGATCATGGATCGGCAGTCATGCGCCCATCCCCTGTTCTTGGAGAATGCTTACCTATTTTTTTCTCTTTTCTCTAGACTTTACCCTTTTTCTTTGGTGACAGAACTGGATCCATCACTCACATGGCCTCTAGACAGCCCTACTAGACTCAACCTGCCGGAGTGCTTTCCACCTCTTCGTACTGGACTACAGGTAGGTGGTCAGGGATTGCCGGGTGCTCTCCTCCTTCTGCTCCATGGCTGACCCACCCACATCTAGGCCCCCTCTCTGTATAGCTTCGCACAATATCCAGGGTCTTAACTCCCATGAAACAAAAAAAGATGTTTCAGCAGTTCGCTGCCCAAAATATAGACATCGTCTTTGTGCAGGAAACCCACTTCCCAAAATCCCCCCCCCCCTTTATTCACCACAAGTTTCCCACATTCTACCTAGCCAGTTCAGACAACAAGACGAAAGGGGTTGGAATCTTCTTCTCACGTAATGTTCATTTTGCTTGCGCGACCGAATTGAAAGACCCGGAGGGCAGATATCTGCTTCTTAAAGGACATTTAGATAACCAGCTCTATACGTTCATATCCTACTATGCCCCGAACAAACGTCAGGCGGAATTCTTTGACTCCCTTTTGCAAATCACCAACCCTCTAAAGGAAGGGATAGTAATATATGGCGGCGATTCAAACACGACTTTCGACGTGGGTTTAGATAAGACTCGTCTCCCAGGCTGGAACCAGAGCATCAAAGTTGCCAGACAGATATTCAACCAGGGCCTGGTAGATGTTTGGAGGGAAATGAACCCCACATCTAGAGATTATACACACTTCTCCAGCCCTCACAACACTTTT
>BLSH010276362.1:26435-59968 GCA_018402905.1 Glandirana rugosa | reverse complement strand
ATAAAAAACTCGTTATTTACCTTTTTATGGCTTTTAAAACATTTTTTTATACGTAAAAAGAAATAAAGACAATATTGTAAAACGTTTAATCATTAAAAAGAAGCATTTAAAACCGGTTTTAAATATGACGATATACAGAAACCATTTTTATTGGGTTTAATCACATATAATAAACCAGAAACACTTTCAATATCAGATGTTAGATACCACGGTTAGTGACTTTTAACTAGTGTGGACTACGTGACTGCCGGATAGAGTAAAGAACTCCTGTTCTGTCCTTTCATGTTTATGGGGGGTTTACTGGGGAAAAACCTTTCATCTGTCGGAAAAAATGACAACTTCAAAAAACTCGCCATGCCTCTTACTAAATACGTTGGACTGTCTACTTTCCAAAAAGGGGTCATTTGGGGGGTATTTGTACTTTCCTGTCTTGTCCTCAAGAAATGAGATAGGCCGTCAGTGCATCAGGTGTGATCAATTTTCAGTGATTGGCACCATAGATTGTAGACTATAACTTTCACAAAGACCAAATAATATACACTAATTTGGGTTATTTTTACCAAAGACATATAGCAGTATAAATTTTGGCCAAAATTTACGAAGAAAAATTACTAATTTGCAAAATGTTATAACAGAAATAAAGAAAAATGCATATTTTTTTACAAAATTTTCGGTATTTTTCCATTTATTGCTCAAAAAATAAACACCCCAATGGTGATTAAATACCACCAAAAGAAAGCTCTATTTGTGTGAAAAAAAGGACGAAAATTTCATATGGGTACAGTGTAGTATGACTGAGTAATTGGTAAGAAGGATCCTCCCACGTGGGGTTGGGACTTTTTTAGGCAAACTGAATCATAAATCGTGTTGTATAAAATTATAGAGATTTAATGATATGCATTAAAATAGTGCATTACTGCAATACAGTTGTAGTAAAATAAAACAATGCAAAAGTACAAGTATTATATACAGATACATATGATGATTTGGTGGATACTCCGAAGTCCGACGCGTTTCAGGATACTCCTTTCTTCAGGGGCCGTAATTTGGAGAATCACAGTTCTTCAAAAATCACCATGCAGATATGTACACCCATAATACAATGTGGGTACGTTGAAAAGTATATAAATATAAACAGGCCAAAAACGCACACCCCTGCTGGGGCTGTGTGATCTCACATAGGCTGCTATCAGCACATCACCCCCATGGTCACCGCTGAGCCTCCATGGTCGCCGAGCCAACCGCACAAAATCCTGCCGGGTTGTCCAATCAGTGGCGGCGCCATCAGAGACACACATCACGCCAGGAGTCTTCCTGCCGAACCTACCAGATCCCTGGTCGTCCCGATAGTTGTATAACCGACCATAATCGATACTGATTGGACAACCCGGCAGGATTTTGTGCGGTTGGCTCGGCGACCATGGAGGCTCAGCGGTGACCATGGGGGTGATTTGCTGATAGCAGCCTATGTGAGATCACACAGCCCCAGCAGGGGTGTGCGTTTTTGGCCTGTTTATATTTATATACTTTTCAACGTACCCACATTGTATTGTGGGTGTACATATCTGCATGGTGATTTTTGAAGAACTGTGATTCTCCAAATTACGGCCCCTGAAGAAAGGAGTATCCTGAAACGCATCAGGCTTCGGAGTATCCACCAAATCATCATATGTATCTGTATATAATGCTTGTACTTTTGCATTGTTTTATTTTACTACAACTGTATTGCAGTAATGCACTATTTTAATGCATATCATTAAATCTCTATAATTTTATACAACACGATTTATGATTCAGTTTGCCTAAAAAAGTCCCAACCCCACGTGGGAGGATCCTTCTTACCAATTTGTATATTAAAGGACGACGGCAATGGGGTTTTTCCCCCAGGGTGGTGTTCTTAACAAAAAAAATATGACTGAGTAATTGTCATTCAAAATGTGAGAGCACTGAAAGCTGAAAATTGGTCTGGTTAGGAAGGGGGTTTAAGTGCCCAGTTGTCAAGTGGTTAAATAGCTGTGTGCAGACATTCTGGAAGGCTTTCCTCTTCTTGGAAACCTCTATGGAGTAGTCTGCAAAGATTAGGATTTTTTTCCCATTGATTTGCAAAATTCTTGAATGATGGAATTTTTGCATAATACTGGCTTTATCCGTGTAGTTTAGGTATCATGCTATGATGGGGCAGGAGAGGAGCGTTGTGCGTTGAATGGGCCCAGGCGGTGAGCTCTTTCGACCATTGCGGGAGCTGGGAGGCCCAGGGCCTCGGGAATGCGCCGGGAGCAAAAGTCTGATAGATTTTGAGTTTGGAGAGAACTCCCACAAAACGCAGGTTGTTCAATTTATTTTCCAAATCCTCAAGCTTTTGTAAAATGAATTGGTTTGTTTTTTTCTGGGATAGTTCCGTACCTTGCATATGGTAGAGCCCATCCTCTAAGGTAGATATGCAGTGTTCGGCTTCATTAAGCCTACCTGAGTGCTCCTTTAACTCCCTGTGTACTTGAGTCAGGCTTACAGTGAAGGCTCTTTGTACAGTGACCTCTATGGTGGGGGTGAGGATAGCAGCTACCGCGCGTGCTATGCAGTCGGTATTGGTGTCCCCTATAATTTGGGGGGCAGATTGAGGGGTCGATCCCACCTCCATCTCAGGGTCCTCCTGGTTTGATTTGCTGGCAGTGTGTGCAACCGGATGATTCAGGGCCGCAGAGGTGCCGTCTGGACCCGCGGCCGTGTAGGCCGAAGCTGGCGTCTCGATTTCCAGCCGGAGCAGAGGTTGCGACGCCGGTTTCTCTAGGTACCAGTCCATGGGATGTAGGAGGTGGCTGCTAGGTGGATCAATCCTATGACCGGGTGTCTGGGCCAATTTTACAGGCGGTAAGGAGACACTTCAGTGGGAGCTAGCTGTGAAGCAGCTGCTCCATGTGGTGACAGAACCAGAAGTTGAGCCACACCAGAGAGTCATCGAGAGATTAGGGAAGTTAGCAATTGGCTGGGGAGCTGGTGTAGGAGGTAGGGGTTCGGGTTCCTGGAGAACTGGGCTGACTTCTCAGTTGGTTACCAGGGATGGACTGCACCTAAATGGGGAAGGTGCATATTGGCTGGGAGAGAATAAGATGGCCGACAAGTTAGAGGGGCTTTTAAACTAGGCAATGGGGGGGGGGGTTCAGATGTAGAAATAGCCAGCGTGGAACAAATTTCAGAGGGTAGTATTGGGGGCATTATTGATAGGTTCACTAAAGCACCTAAACCTGAGGTAACTATAGTAACAAGTCCTATTTGCAACCTCAGAGCACCCAATAAGGAGATAGTATGCATCCAAAAAACAAGTGCTAGTTCACTAATGCCAGGAGTTTGGTGGACAACATGGTAGAACTAGAGCTGCTACTGTACGAGAAGGATTTACATTTTGTGGTAATTTCAGAGACTTGGTTCAACAGCTCTTGAGATTGGCTGGCAATCAATCAGGGGTATTCCTTATATTGCAGGGATAGGGAGGGTAAAAAAGGGGGAGGGGTATGCTTGTATATAAAAAATGATATACAAGTGAATGTGAGGGACGACATCATGGATCAAGGGAGGAGGTGGAATCCTTATGGGTAGAGCTGCAAAGGGAGGAAACCAAGGGGAAAGTAATACTGGGAATATGCTATAGGCCTCCTAACCAGAGGGAAGAGGGGGAGGTAGACCTCCTATCACAGTTTGGAAGGCTGGCAAGGTTGGGAAGTGTCATTATAGTGGGAGATTTTAATTATCCAGACCTAGATTGGGCTGAAGGAACCATGCATTCATCTAAGGCTCGTCATTTCCTAAATGTCTTACAGGGCAATTTCATGGGTCAGATGTAGAGTTGAGCGAACTTCTAGAAGTTCGGGTTCTGCTGGTTCGGCCGAACTTCGGGACAAAGTCCGGGTTCGGGTCCGGAAAGAACCCGAACTTTGACCCAGACCCCGAACCCCATTGAAATCAATGGGGACCCGAACTTTTAGGCACAAAAATGGCTGTAAAAAAAGTCCTTGAAAGTCCTAGAGGTCTGCAAAAGGAAGGAAAATGGGGGTAAGGGTGGGACAAGTGCCCTACAAAGAAATGGGGACAGGGAAATAACTAAAAGAATTAAAAAAAAAAAAGTCACATAAAAAAATCAAAAATGGAGGTGGATGTGGACCATCTTCAAACTGTGTGTGAAAAGTATTAATTAACGGTAGAAGCCATATACCTGTTCTAAAATCATCTGGAAACTGTGTGTTAAACTTAAACTATAACCGGGAGAAGCCATATCCCTGTTCTAAAATCATCTAAAAACTGTGTGTGAAAATATAGCAGAGAAAAGCCATATCCCTGTTCTAAAATCATCTAAAAACTGTGTGTGAAAATATAGCAGAGCGAAGCCATATCCATGTTCTTCTCTCTGCTATAGTTTCACACACAGTTTTTAGATGATTTTAGAACAGGGATATGGCTTTTCTCTGCTATATTTTCACACACAGTTTTTAGATGATTTTAGAACAGGTATATGGCTTCTCCCGGTTATAGTTTAACACACAGTTTCCAGATGATTGTAGAACAGGTATATGGCTTCTCCCGGTTATAGTTTAAGTTTAACACACAGTTTCCAGATGATTTTAGAACAGGTTTATGGCTTCTCCCGGTTATAGTTTAAGTTTAACACACAGTTTCCAGATGATTTTAGAACAGTGATATGGCTTCTACCGTGAGTTAATACTTTTCACACACAGTTTGAAGATGGTCCACATCCACCTCCATTTCTTTGTAGGGCACTTGTCCCACCCTTACCCCCATTTTCCTTCCCTTTGCAGACCTCTAGGACTTTCCAGGACTTTTTTACAGCAATTTTCAGAACTTTTAGTAAAATTACCAGAACCCAGGACCCGAACCCGGACTTTTTTTGAAAAGTCTGGGTTCGGGTCCGGGTCCCGGACACCCAAAGGTTCGGTACGGACCCGAACTTTACAGTCCGGGTTCGCTCAACTCTAGTCAGATGGTAAATGCACCAACAAGAAACAAACTGTTATTAGTCCAACTGATTTCTAACACTATGGACCTGATCACAGATGTGGAAATAAGGGGCAATTTAGGCAACAGCAATCACAGGTCAGTTTGTTTCAGTATAAATCACACAAATAGGAAACATAAGGAGAATACAAAGACACTGAATTTCAAAAGAGCCAACTTCCATAAACTATGCTCCTTGCTATAAGATATTAATTGGCATAAAATCCTAGGAACAAAGAACATGGAGGAAAATCGGCAGTGCTTCAAGAACATAATAAAAAAAAGGTATTAGCCAGTGCATTCCAATGGGAAGTAAATTTAAAAGAGCTAATAAAAGGCCAGGGTGGCTTAACTCCAATGTAAAAGTGCATATAAAAGCAAAGGAGAAGGCCTTCAAAAAAATACAAGGCTGAGGGGCCATCATTAGCATTCTAACTTTACAAGGTATGCCATAAGAAATGTAAGGGTGCAATCAGGGCGGCTAAGATAGAACACAAAAGGCACATAGCGGAAGAGAGAAAAAGAATCCCAAGAAATTCTTTAAGTATATAAATAGTAAGTGAGGGAGGTCCAATCATTTTGGCCCCTTAACCACTCCACCCCCGGAAGAATTTCCCACTTTAGGACCAGAGCACTTTTTGCAATTCGGCGCTGCGTCGCTTTAACTGACAATTGCGCGGTCGTGCGACTTTGTACCCAAACAAAATTTGCGTCCTTTTTTCCCACAAATAGAGCTTTCTTTTGGTGGTATTTGATCGCCTCTGCGTCATTTCTTATCGCCGCTATAAACAAAAGAAGAGCGACAATTTTGCAAAAAACCCAAATTTCTTACTTTTTGCTAAAATTCAAATCCAAAAAAAAATATAAAAAAACATTTCTTTTCACCGTTTTTGGCCGATTTATATAATTACTCATATTTGCGATAAAAAAAATCACAATTGGTGTTTATTGATTGGTTTGCGCAAAAGTGGGCGCGTTTACGGATGATGAGAATTCATTTCTGGGGTTTTTTTTTTTTACTAGTAATGGGGGCGATCTGCGATTTTTAGCGGTAATGCAATATTGGGGGGGACATGTCGGAACATTTTGACACTTTTTTGGGACCAATGACATTTATTCAGTGATCAGAAATTTAAATGTCCACTGATTACTGTATAAATGTCATTGGCAGTGAAGGGGTTAACCTGCAGGGGGAGAGCTAGGGGTTAACTGTGTTCCCTGGGTGTGTTCTTACTGTGGGGGGGTTGGGCTAACATGGGCATGAGAGATCTAACTGATCCCAGTGACAGGGATCAGTAGATCTCTCATGCCCCACTGACAGGGTTTTCATCGGCGGTTCCCCGTTCTTTTCCCTGTAGCCGCTCATGGGTCCGCCCGAGCGGCTACACTCCGCGGGCACACTCCCCAGGAGTGCGGCGGGTGCGCGCGTGCGCCACCGGCGCGCGCGCGCCCCCTGGTGGCCAAATGCGAATCGCCGCTTATTTACGGCGATTCGCGCAGGGCTCCCCGACTGCCGCCGTGAAAAGACGGCGCGTGGTCGGGAAGCTGTTAAAGAATGATGAAGGGAATCTGGTTACAGAAGAAGAGGAGATGGCGAAGGTTTTAAATGTATTCTTCTCCTCAGTATTCACAAGGGAAACGGGGGGGGGGGGGGAGCACAGGAAGCACCCTCATGGCTAACAGAGGATAGAATTAGGAATAGAATTGAAATACTTAACGCTAATAAGTCACCGGGACCAGGTGGCTTGCACCCGAGTGTCCTTAAAGAACTCAGTCAAGAAATTGCCAGACCATTGTTCCTAATTTTTACGAGCAGTCTCCTGACTGGTATGGTACCAGATGATTGGTATGGTACCTAACATCAATAGTAGGCAAGCTCTTGGAGGGGATGATAAGGGATTATATACAAGATTTTAGTAATGAAAGTGGTATCATTAGCAGTAACCAGCATGGGTTCATGAAGAATCGTTCTTGCCAAACCAATCTATTAAAGTGTTACTAAACCCACAGCAGTAAAATCTGTCTGTATGTGAAGCATAGCATGCTTGTTCTACTCACTTAAAGGGTTAATCCTCTGCATTGTGGAAAAAGGCTCTTTGATCCTGTATGGACAGATCCTTCCCTCCTGCAGGGTCTCCCTTGGCAAGGTCATATAATACACAGTGAGGGTAGAAAAGCTGCACATGCTCAGTTTGGTCTCTATTGCTGGAGACACATTTCCTTGTTCTCAGAGCTAGCCAGGTCACATGATATTAACATCACACTTGTGGGTGTGTATACAGGCTGTAGTGGAAATCTCCTTCTACCTGAAAACTCAGCACTGGACAGACCCTGCAGTTTATCATGTGACCGTGGTATACAGATCAGCCAAAAAGGTATATAGTGGCAGTATTTTAATGTAAGAAGAAGATTTATAAGCTGTGGGCACTGTGGGGCTAGGGCGGGGGGCAGATGAACTATTTTCATATTACTGGGTTTAGTAACACTTTAACCTTCTATGAGGAAGTGAGCTGCCATTTAGATAAAGGAAGGCCTATAGGTGTGGTGTATCTGGATTTTGAAAAGGCATTCGATACAGTTCCCCACAAACGTTTACTATACAAACTATGGTCTGTCAGCATGGACCAAGGGGTGACTACATGGATCCAAAACTGGCTACAGGGGAGAGTCCAGAGGGTGGAGATAAATGGGAGTACTCTGAATGGTCCGGTGTGGAAAGTGGGGTTCCCAAGGTTCTGTTCTGGGACTAATCCTATTTAATTTATTCATAAACAATCTGGAAGATGAGATAAACAGCTCAATCTCAGTATTCGTGGATGATACCAAGTTAAGCAGGGCAATAATTTCTCTGCAGGATGTTGAAACCTTGCAAGGAGATCTGAACAAATTAAATGGGTGGGAAACTACATGCCAAATGAGGTTTAATGTAGAAAAATGTAAAATAATGCATTTGGGTGCCAAAAATATGAATGCACTCTACTCACTAGGGGGAAAACCTCTGGGGGAATCTATAATGGAAAAGGACCTGGGGGTCTTAGTAGATGACAGGCTCAGCAATGGCATACAATGCCAAGCTGCTGCAAGCAAAGCCAAGAAAATATTGGCATGCATTAAAAAGGGGATTAACTCCAGAGATAAAACGATAATTCTCCCACTCTACAAGACTCTGGACCTGGAGTATGCCATCCAGTTATGGGCTCCAGTGCTCAGGAAGGTTGTGCTGGAACTGGGGAGGGTCCAGAGAAGGACAATAAAGCTAATTAAGGGACTGGAGGGCCTTAGTTATGAGGAAAGATTATGAGCACTGAATTTATTCTCTCTGGAGAAGAGACTTCTTGAGAGTGGATATGATTTCAATGCACAAATACTGCACTGGTGACCCCGCAAGAGGGATAAAACTTTTCCGTGCAAGTAAGCATAAAAAAGATACGCAGCCATTCACTAAAATTAGAAGAAAAGCAGTTTAACCTTAACATGCGTAGAGGGTTCTTTACAGTAAGAGCAGTAAGGATGTGGAATTCTCTTCCACAAGCAGTGGTTGCAGCAGGAGCATAGATAATTTCAAAAAACTATTAGATGGGCACCTAAAGATCCACAACATAGAGGAATATACAATGTAATACTGACATAAAAGCACACACACAGGTTGGACTGGATGGACTTGTATCTTTTTTCAACCTCACAAACTATGTAACAAAGCAAGGTCCATAAAGACATGGATGAGTGAGTTTGGGGTGGAGGAACTTGACTGGCCTGCACAAAGTCCTGACCTCAACCCGATAGAACACCTTGCTGCCCTCACCTCCCCGCACCAGGGGCATTTTGCATCTTATCTTCTGCCATATTGAAATAATCTCCGTGGTGTGTAATACGTTCTGTGGTGCAGCAATAGATGTGATATTCTTTGTGATGGAGATATAGACACTACCGGGCCTACTTCTGAGATCCTTTCCCACTGTTCCTCAGTTATTTCTCCTATATCTTTTATCCAGTTTTTCCTGCACAGCAGATCTTTTCCTCTAACCGTTGTTGTCTCACATATACCTGTATCTCTATATACTCCTGATATTATCCCTCTGGATGCCTGAGCTTCTATTACTTTCTGCAGCGTTGTTATCTCGCACCACTTTAACGGTTTTGTTTTGAACTGCTTATCCAAGGCATGCTTAATTTGCAGATATGCATACATTGACTGGCTTGGTACTCCATACTCCTCCCTCAGCTCCTGGAATGTCTTCAACCTACTACACTTATATATTTGTATTCAATTTTCTACTCCACATTTTTCCCAGCTTCTATTTCTTTCCACCTTCTGGGTCTCCTGGACATTCCTATTATCCCAAATCGGTGAGTATTTGGTGTATCCTTGGTATCCCAAAACTTTTTTTGTTGTTTCCCACACTTTAACTAGCTTTAGGGTAGGTGTCTCCAAGGGGAAAAGGTCTGCTTCCTGGGCTTCCACCAGAGTCCTATGGCCCAGGCCCAAGCACATTAATCTCTCATTTACCCCTTGCTCTGTCCGCCTATTACATCCTTTTAGATGCGTCATTTGGGCTGCCAAAAAGTAACTCCATGGTTGAGGTACTGAGAGTCCTCCCTTATTTTTTGGGCGTTGTAGTGTGCCTAAACTTATTCTTTCCGGTTTTCCTCTCCATATTAGCTGTCTAAATTTTTTTTCCAACTTTTGGAACCAGCTTTTTGTTATCCAAATTAGAGAATTTTGCAGTATATATAAAATCTGAGGTAGCCATAGCATCTGTATCAGATTGCTTCTTTCTGCAATCCACAAAGGTAGTCGGCTTCACACCTTTTTTTTTATTTTAAACTTTTCTAACAGTCTTCCTAAGTTGTCTTAAGTATATTGTTTTTGGTTAACTGAACCACCAAATACTTTATTTTTCTACTATTTCCATTTCTGGATATCCCCCTCCCAGAGTTGGCTTCTCCTCATCCACCGGTAGCAGACTTGATTTATTCCAGTTTATCACTAATCCAGATGTTTTCCCAAATTCCGCCAGCATATTCATCACTACTTTCAGAGAGTCCTGTATATCCCCCAGGAACAAGAGTATATTGTCAGCATATAATGCTATTTTCCTTCTCCTATTTCTCTGTAACCCCTTAATCTCTTTCCTTGTCCTAACAACGATGACTAGCAGTTCTATGGCCAGGGAAAAAAGCAGGGGTGACAAGGGGCACCCCTGCCTCGTTCCCCGGGTCAGTCAAAAGGCCCTCGAGCAGTCATTGTTTATTTTAATCTTAGCCCTAGGGCTTCCATACAATAACTTAATCCACTTCATAAATCCTGACTCAAATCCGAATCTTGTCAGAATCCACCATAAGTAGTGCCACTCTAGGCTATCAAAAGCTTTTGCTATATCCAGTGCCAGCATAGCCCTTGATCCTGTATTGGTTGTTGGTATTTGTAAGTTCAGGTACGCTCGCCTTATGTTGGTATTGGTGGTTCTGTCAAGCATAAATCCGGAATGGTCTGGATGTATATATTTTGTTATAATGTTTCCTAATCTCGAGGCCAGTACTCCCGCTAGGACCTTGACATCGGCCCCCAGCAGGGAGATCGGCCTGTAGGAGGAGGGGTCTAGTGAATCTTTATCCTCTTTTGGTAACACAATTATTGTGGATTCTAATATAGTGTCTGGCAATTTACCTTCCTCTCTCGCTTCCTCGAATACTTCTAAAAGTACTGTGGCGAAAACGTCCCCATATCTCTTGTATATCTCGACTGGCAGCTCATCTGGTCCTGGTGATTTTTGATTCGCCATTGCTGTAATCGTTCTTTTTATTTCCTCTATGGTTAATGGGGCATCCAACTGTTTGCTATCTTCCTCGGTCAGATGTGGGATCTCCAAACCACTAAGGAGGTCCCCCACCTGTCCTTCTACACTCTGCCCCCGGGTGCTATATAAATCTTCAAAGAATTTTTTAAATTCCTCAACGATCTCCGGATTTTGAACTACTACCCTCCCATCTTTTGCTCTTATTGCGGATACTGTGGTTCTTGTCTGGTTAGCTCGTGGCCAGTACCTTACCCATGTTCTCCCTGCTTCAAAAAAATTCTGTCTCTGAAATCCTCTTTTATTTTCCCTCTTTTCTAGGAGTATTTGTTTATATTTTTGCTGTTCCTCCAACCACGTTGCCATTCTTACTGCTGTTGGATTTACTATATACTGCCTTTCTGCTTCTGCTACTTCACTCATAGCTACTCTCTCTTTTTCTCTTCTTATCTTTTTAATTTTAGAGATTTTTTTGTACCAATATTCCCCTTAAAAAGGCTTTCAGAGAGTCCCATACTATCCCCGTATTTGCAGTTCCTTTAATTTTATTCAGGTACTCCTTTATTAAGTTTCCTATTTCTTCGTGTTGTCCAATTAGTTCCAGCCAAAAGGAACATCAAGTCGATTCTAGAGAGCGTGTTATCAGTTTTTGAGAGACATGAATATTGTTGCTCTGTTGGATTTCTTAACCTCCAGATATCCCTCAAATCTATCTCCGTTAACAATCAGTTCAAGTTAGTTATACCAGTTTGATTCCCTCGCTTTAATCGGATATCTATCCTTTTCTTCATTCATTGCTGCATTGAAATCACCCACTATTAGTGTTGGGATGTTCGGTTTGCTTGATATGAATGCCACCAGACTATATATTACTTCCGGCTTAAATGGAGGCGGGATGTATATATTGGCCAAAACACACTCCAGATCTCCCATGATACAGCGAAGGAAAAAAAAAAAAAAAAAATATATATATATATATATATATATATATTTTCCTTCACTGTATCATTGGAGATCTGGAGTGTATATATATATATATATATATAATCTATTGTCACTTTTTTACAGGAGAACAACACCACAGTTCCAATTATAATACTTACTCCCCTCGAGTAGGGGGTATAAACAGAACGATATTGGGTTTGAAACCCACGATGCTTCAAATACCCAATGGTTTCCGTTGTTAGGTGCGTCTCCTGTATACAAACTATTACGGCTTCATATGTTTTTATTGTGGAGAATATTGCACTTCTTTTTCCTTTATCTCCTAGACCTCTAATGTTCCATGAGCAAATATTCATACTTCTACTTTTCATCTACCTCATTCAATTTCATAACCCAGCTTATATTTTGCAGTTTCCTATTTTTGTGACCTTCTTGTGCGTTACATAATATTTTGTAACCTTCCTTCCATTTTAGTGCCTTTTTCACAATCAAACTTTCTTGCTTCATTTGCCTCATATTTATACCTGTGCTCAGTGCTACATCCCCCTTCCGGGTCTGTCCCCTACCCCTTTTCCCCACCCCCCGCTCCTGTTTAGGGAGGGGGTGGTGGTGTCCAGGCGGGGGAAGGATCCATTTTTTTAACCTCTATCTCCCATTCCTGACCCTCCTTGGGTCCACACCTGGGGCTTTTATCGTGACCTAAAAACAAACACTCACTCACATCCGTGACTCCCCTCTGCACCCCCCCTCCCTCCCTCCCTCCCTCCCTCTCTCCCCCCCTCTCTCCCCACCCTCCCTTTTCCAGTGTTCCATAGCGCTGAGTTTATAATCACACACAAAAAAAAGGGGGAAAAGAAGGGGGTCCTTCTCTCTCCTCTCTCTCTTCCACTGTCTGAGTGCTCTTGCTCACAGCATTGTATTCAGTCTAGGTTAATTGCACTTTTTAAATTATGTTTTCCACGTATTTTTTGTGAATCTTGTCTCAGATGCTTGATTTCTTCACTCAATCCTTTTATTTGCTCAGTTACTCCCATCATGGTCTCTTTACAAAAATTCACCGGTTCCAAAACCTCCCTTAAGGTGGGTTCTGCATCTCCTACGGTACTCACAGTACCCACCGGTCTCGCAGGTTTCTCCACCTCCTGGTCGGTCTTTGCAGTGACTCCTAGGCTTTCCCTTCCACCAGTAGCCCCTGCCTGGTTTTTACTCTGCATACCTGAGTTTGACGCTCCTTTAGGCACTGGTTTTTCTGGCTTTGCTGCCATTTGGTTCCCCTTTTCTTTCCCCTCATCCTTTACCACAGGGTGAACTTGGGTATTTTCCTGTGGCAGCTCTTCACCTTTTTTTTTGTCATCTTCCTCTCTTAGGTCCTAAGATTCTGGCCGCCCTCTGGTCTAATTGCTAATTTAGAGGTCACAAGTTATCAGCCTTGCTATAAGTAGCTATATGCCTGTTCTAGGTATATACCAGGGTCGACCCACCAGGGGGCATGAGCAAAACACAAAAGGGCAATAGGATACTATCTTACGATCTTTCAATCCAGCTGTGGTATCAGATCATCTTCAAAAGTAATTAGAGAATATCTGTCCTACTTTACTTGATAGTACAAGAAAATTAGTCCTAAAAGTAAACTGGAACAAGCTTATAACCCAGAACTTATACCAGCTTAAAATAAAAAAAAGGGTATATTTCTGTTTACAGGGCAGAACATAATGTCAAATTTTCCAAAGTGACTAGAATGCAATTAAGAGTAACAGTCCTGGAGTGTCTATGTTTGAGTGCCTCTTATATATCACATCAATAACATGTAATCTTATAATAAAAATAGATGAAAGTGAATAAATCAATCTCACTTAATTTTCTAGATCATTTCCCACCATCATCCTTTTTAGTATCAGGTCAGTTCCCCCTACCAGGGGCTGGGGGGATCGCCAAACTCAGGGTGAGTAGTGCACCGTCACTGCGCCTTACCCCACTGTTGCCCACTTCTCTCGAAATGCCCGTGACTTATGTAAAGACACTGTGTGCGCTCTCACCACACTCAGAATCCCCCTCAGTTCCACAAAGTCCCAATTCCATCCCAGCAGTAACCCCCCAGACTCCGCTGTTACATCAGGACAAATTTTCTTTTGGTGGCACAGGGAAAACATAACATTCTTAATCTCTCTCACCAGCTTTCCTCGCTGTTAATGTTCCTCCATGATAACTCCAGTACTGCCTACCTTGCTCCTTCTGGCGATTTTTCAGTCAGGGGTGATGTACCTGAGGAGAGCGGTATGCTCTCACCACTCTGCTCTCCACTCCGATAGCTGGCGTCCTCCTAGCTGGAAGGCCAGGCACTTGCTCTCACTGCACGCCCCACCACTTCCAGCTCCTACTTCCAGCCGCTCCCCTGGCTCCTCTCCATAAGGCGCACCGTCGCTGCCCCATTCCTCCTATAAGGCAATTCACCGCCGCCACCGCGCTCTCACCGCGGTGTTCCTGGGCCATGGTAGGCTGTGGCAGACCTCTCTCTCTCTCCCAGCTCTCCCCGTACAGCGCTCACACGGCACACGGTGGGTCACAAGCAGGTCTCAGGATCCTTGGAGCGAAGAGCAGAGAGACAGCTGCAGCCGCTCACATCCTCTTCCGGTCATGCCCCCCATACACTGTCCTTTAACCACTTGCCGACCGCCCGCCGCAGCATGAAAAAATTAAATACCCCAGAAATTAATTCTCATCATCCGTAAACGCGGCAACTTTTGCGCAAACCAATCAATAAACGCAGATTGCAATTTTTTTTTACCAAAAATATGAGGAAGAATATAAATCGGCCAAAACCGATGAAAAAAAAAGTTTTTTTATATTTTTTTTTTGGATTTATATTTTAGCAAAAAGTAAGAATTTTGGGATTTTTTGGCAAAATTGTCGCTCTTCTTTTGTTTATAGCGGCGATCAGAAATGATGCAGAGGGGATCAATACCACCAAAAGAAAGCTCTATTTGTGGGGAAAAAAGGACGCAAATTTTGTTTGGGTACAACGCCACACGACCGTGCAATTGTCAGTTAAAGCGACGCAATGTCAAATTGCAAAAAGTGCTCTGGTCCTAAAGTGTGAAATCCTTCCGGGGCTGAAGTGGTTAATTAGAAACAGCCCTCCTGAACTCTGACCTGAAGATTTTTATCAAACTGCTTTCACTCAGACTGAATAGAATTCTCTTTTCAATAATCCATAAAGATCAGGGGTTGGGTTTATCCCCTTCTGTCAACCAGGAGACAATACCAAGAGGACTATTGATCTTATTGACATAGCCAACAAAATTAAATCAGAAGTTCTTCTCCTCAGCCTTGACGTGGAAATTATTTTGCTGGCTATTGTTATTTGCTACCCTAAGCGACTGGAACTCAAGGGCCTTTTTCTCTGGGTCATGATGCCTTTCTATTCTGATCCCACTGCTTGTATATAAACCCTTTATGCAATTTTGGCTTCCTTTCCAATCACTTACTACATTAGACAGGCCCGTCCTCTGTATCCCCTCCTCTTTGCTATATGTATATAGCCCTCAGAAGCATGCATTAGGCAAAATCCTAACATCCACAGCATACCAGTGCACAATAGAGAATTTAAGATCTTTTGTTTGTACAGAAAGGTTTCTTCACAGTAAGAGCTGTGAAAATGTGGAATAGACTCCCTCCAAAGGTGGCTCTGTCCAGCTCAGTAGATTGCTTTAAGAAAGGCCTGGATTCTTTCCTAAATGTACATAATTGGATCATGCTTTGCTCGGGGTTTTTGCCTTCCTCTGGATAAACTGTGGGTATAGGATTGCATATATGGGATTGTATTTTTATATATATATATATATATATATATATATATATATATATTTATATTTATATTCTTTTATGGTTGAAATAGATGGACTTGTGTTTATTTTCAACCTGACTAAATGTAACTATCTTTGCTAACAACATCCTCTTGATGCTACCTCTACTCCATGATACTTTTCCTTACCTTCACAAAGCACTGGACCTATATGGCTTCATCTCAGGCTATAAAATAAACTACACTAAGACAGAGGCTCTTCCTTTTAACAATCACCAGCAGACTGCACCGCTTAACCTTAACATTTTCTTACACCTGGAAGCCCTCTACCGTAAAATATCAGGGGGTGAAACTGATGCCCACTTATGAAGCTCTTTATAAAGAAAGCTTTCTTCCTCTCTATTCTACCGTATTATTAATAAACTCCTCACTCAATGAAATCACTTCCCATCTCATTCTATGGTCACACTTTGACCAATAAAATGTCTATCTTTCCAAAATTACCGTACCTCTTTGAAACACAACCACTTCCTAACCCACACTTTAAAAAAACTTAAATTAAACTACAACAACTCCTCAATTTTGTGAAGAATTTCACACATTATAGGGTTTAAAGATTGATTTTGTTTGCCCCAAAGGATCAAGTAGACTTGGTCTTTACTAGAGTTGAGCGAACCCGGACTGTAAAGTTCAGGTCCATACCAGACTTTGGGGTGTCCGTGCCCCGAACCCGGACATTAAAAAAAGTCCGGGATCGGGTTCGGTATTTGGGTATTTTTGGCTCCTTTTCTATAGCTGCTGGGCAGCTAATCAACAAGCTTTTCACTAGTTTGCCCTTAGAAGCCATCACAGGCATGCCTACTAATGGCGTGGCTGTGATTAGCCAGTGCATCATGTGCCCAGCATCTATATGAGGCTGAAGTCAAATAGCGCCGCGTGTCAGATCGTCTCAGACTAGAGTAGAGAGAGCTTCATGCCGGTGCTGTGAGGGAAAGAGTAGCGTTCACAACCATCTACTACTGCATTAGGAAGACCTTCATTGCGGTCCTGTGAGGGAGACATTAGCGTTCAGAACCATCTTATAGTGCATTAGAGAGACGTTCCTGTTGCTGCTCTGAGGGAGAGATTATCATTCTAAAATCATCTACTACTGCATTAGGGAGACGTTCCTGTTGGTGCTCTGAGGGAGAGATTATCATTCTAAAACCATCTACTACTGCATTAGGAGAGGTTCCTGTTGGTGCTCTAAAGGGGGAGATTATCATTCTAAAACCATTTACTACTGCATTAGTGACAGGCTGCTGTTCTGTTGGTGCTCTGAGGGAGAGATTATCATTGTAAAACCATCTACTACTGCATTAGGGACAGGTTCCTGTTGGTGCTCTGAGGGAGAGATTATCGTTCTAAAACCATCTACTACTGCATTAGGGACAGGTTCCTGTTGGTGCTCTGAGGGAGAGATTATCATTCTAAAACCATCTACTACTGCATTAGGGAGAGGTTCCTGTTGGTGCTCTGAGGGAGAGTTTATTGTTCTAAAACCATTTACTACTGCATTAGGGAGAGGTTCCTGTTGTTGCTCTGAGGGAGAGTTTATCGTTATAAAACCATCTCCTACTGCATTAGGGAGAGGTTCCTGGTTCCTGTTGGTGCTCTGAGGGAGAGTTTATCGTTCTAAAACCATCTACTACTGCATTAGAGAGAGGTTCCTCTTGGTGCTCTGAGGGAGAGTTTATCGTTCTAAAACCATCTACTACTGTATTAGGGAGAGGTTCCTGTCGGTGCTCTGAGGGAGAGATTATCATTCTAAAACCCATCTACTACTGCATTAGTGAGAGGTTCCTGTTGGTGCTCTGAGGGAGAGTTTATTGTTCTAAAACCATCTCCTACTGCATTAGGGAGAGGTTCCTGTTGTTGCTCTGAGGGAGAGATTATCATTCTAAAAACATCTGCTACTGCATTAGGGAGAGGTTCCTGTTGTTGCTCTGAGGGAGAGTTTATCGTTCTAAAACCATCTACTACTGCATTAGGGAGAGGTTCCTGTTGGTGCTCCGAGGGAGAGTTTATAGTTCTAAAACCATCTACTACTGCATTAGGGAGAGGTTCCTGTTGGTGCTCTGAGGGAGAGTTTATCGTTGTAAAACCATCTCCTACTGCATTAGGGAGAAGTTCCTGTTGGTGCTGTAAGGGAGAGTTTATCGTTATAAAACCATCTCCTACTGCATTAGGGAGAGGTACCTGTTGATGCTCTGAGGGAGAGTTTATCGTTATGAAACCATCTACTACTGCATTAGGGAGAGGTTCCTGTTTGTGCTCGGAGGGAAAGTTTATCGTTATAAAACCATCTCCTACTGCATGAGTGAGAGGTTCCTGTTGGTGCTGTGAGGGAGCGTTTATTGTTATAAACCATCTACTACTGCATTATGGAGAGGTTCCTGTTGGTGCTGTGAGGGAGAGTTTATTGTTCTAAAACCATTTACTACTGCATTAGGGAGAGGTTCCTGTTGGTGCTCTGAGGGAGAGTTTATCGTTCTAAAACCATCTCCTACTGCATTAGGGAGAAGTTCCTGTCGGTGCTGTGAGGGGGAGATTATTGTTCTAAAATCATCTCATACTGCAGTAGGGACAGGTTCCTGTCGGTGCTGTGAAAGACAGATTATCGTTCTAAAATCATTTCATACTGGTGTAGAGAGAGGTTCCTGCTGCTGGTGTGAGCGGTGCATTTCTTACACAAAAATTAAAAGTGCATCCACAATTTAAAAAAAAAAAAAAGAATAATAATTTATTATTCTTTTTTTTTTTAGTATCAATAAATAGTGCTACATAGTACATTTCTGTCCAGAATGGGGAGAGCGTCAAATAAGGAACGTGGTCGTGGTGCTGCTGGTGCTGCTGGTGTTGGTGGAGTTGCTGAAGCTCTTGTTGCAAGGATAGGACGTGGTCGATCTGTGCCAGCTACACGCACAAGTGAAACACCTTCCTCAGGTAGCCGACAGAACCTTCAATGTTATATGATAGGCCAGAATGGCACTCAACGAATGGTGCGGCCAGAACAAGTACAGGCGATAGCAGATTGGGTGGCTGACAATGCCTCCAGTTCCTTCACATTGTCTCCCACCTGGTCGCTTG
Organism: Glandirana rugosa; assembly: GCA_018402905.1. Lineage (NCBI taxonomy): Eukaryota > Metazoa > Chordata > Amphibia > Anura > Ranidae > Glandirana > Glandirana rugosa. Next base: position 41,293 of record BLSH010276362.1, on the reverse strand, counting down.
ATGAAAGCTCAGAGTTGGCACCTGAACCCCATGGCCATCTGTCTTTCACCTCAGCCCCTTATAAATCAGCCAAGCAGTCTGAGCCCCAAGTCATGCAGCAGTCTCTTATGCTTTTTGATGACTCTGCTAGTGTGCTTTCCATGGGCCATCCACATAGCCCTGCCCCAGAAGTGGAAGACATTGAGTGCACCGATGCCCAACCACTTCTGTTGCAGGATGAGGACATGGAAAAACCAGCGCAGCACGTCTCTGATGATGACGAAACACAGGTGCCAACTGCTCCGGCTTTCCACAGTATGCAGACTGACAAGGAGGGCAGTTGTGAAGGGTGGGTGGAAGATGATGTGGAGGATGATGAGGTCCTAGACCCCACATGGAATGAAGGTCATGCGATTGACGTGTGCAGTTTGGAGGAAGAGGTGGTGGTCGCACAAAGGCACCAACACAGCAAAAGAGGAAGCAGGTTGCAAAAGCAGAGCGACCGTCCCCTAGACACTATGCCTGCTACTACCCACCGCACCCAGGGACCTAGCACACCAAAGGCAGCTCAAAGACGTTCCCCGACGTGGCAGTTCTTCAGACAATGTGCTGAATACAAGACACAAGTGGTTTGCACACTGTGCAATGAGAGGCTAATGCGAGGCACAAATGTTCTAAACCTGAGCACAACCTTCATGACCAGACATCTAAATGCAAAGCACTTGCTGCAGTTCAATAAGTACCTCAAAATCCAGGAAAGGTCTCGGCCTCCTCCTGCTTCCTCTTCTGCTGCTGCCTCAGCCTCTTCCTCCACCTCTACAGTGCCAGTGTCACCTGCCACCCAGCAAACAGATGATGTGACAGCAACGCCACCATGTCCGCCACCGTCCCCAAGCATTTCCACACGGTCCCATGGAAGCTTACAGCTCTCCATCTCCCAAACACTGGAGAGAAAGAGGAAGTACCTCTCTACCCACCCGCGATCCCTGGACCTGAATGACAGCATTTCAAAATTCCTGGCCTTTGAAATGCTGTCATTCCGTCTGGTGGACATGGACAGTTTTAAAAAACTGATGGTGGTGTCTGTCCCACAGTACGTGGTTCCCAGCCGCCACTACTTTTCCAGGCGAGCCATCCCTTCCCTGCACAAGCAAGTCGGGAACGAGATCAAGTGTGCACTGCGCAACACCATCTGTGGCAAGGTCCACATAAACACTGATACGTTGACCAGTAAGCACGGGCTGGGACGCTATATCTCGCTAACTGCACACTGGGCAAATGTAGTGGCGGGTGGGCCTAAGGTGGTTAGCCGTTTGGCGCATGTCCTTCCGCCACCAAGGATTGCAGGGCATTTCTCTTTGCCTCCTGTTGCCTCCTCCTCCTACTATACTTCCTCCTCCTCCTCTACCACCTCCTCATCCGCTCAGCGTAACACCTTCACCACCAACTTCAGCACATCCAGAGGGAAACGACAGCAGGCTGTTTTAAAACGTATATGTTTGGGGGATAAACCCCACACTGCGCAGCAGCTGTGGATGGGCATTGAACAACAGACCGATGAGTGGTTGTTGCCACTGAGCCTCAAACCCGGCCTGGTGGTGTGCAATAATGGGCGAAATCTCGTAGCAGCTCTGGGCCTAGCCGGTTTGACGCACATCCCTTGCCTGGCGCATGTGCTGAATTTGGTGGTGCAAAAATTTCTAAAAAACTACCTGGATATGTCAGAGCTGCTGCAGAAAGTGCGGGCCGTCTGTGCGTGCTTTCGTCGTTCTTACCCTGCTGCTGCTCGCCTGTTGACGCTGCATCCGAACTTCGGGCTTCCCGCTCACCGCTTCCTATGCAACGTGCCCACAAGGTGGAACTCCACCTTGCACATGCTGCAGAGACTGTGCGAGCAGCAGCAGGCAATAGTGGAGTTTCAGCAGCAGCACGCACGGGTCAGTCGCTCTGCGGAACAGCACCACTTCACCACCAACGAGTGGGCCTTCATGCGAGACCTGTGTACCATATTGCGGTGTTTCGAGTACTCCACCAACATGGCCAGTGCCGATGATGCTGTTCTCAGCATTACTATCCCACTTCTATGTCTCCTTGAAAAAACACTTTGGGCGATGATGGAAGAGGATGAGGCACAGGAGGAAGAGGAGGAGGAAGAGGGGTCATTTCCCCGGTTATCAGGCCAGTCATTCACAAGTGGCTTGGAGGGTGGGTTCCTGCAGCAGCATAGGCCAGGTAAAACATTTTCAAGCCAGGGCACAGTTCTGGAGGATGAGGAGGACGAGGAAGATGATGAGGAGGAGGAACCTTGTTCACAGCAGGGTGGCACCCAACGCAGCTCGTGGGCATCACTGGAGCGTGGCTGGGGGGATACGGAGGACACAGATGATACACCTCCCACAGAGGACAGCTTGTCGTTGCCTCTGGGCAGCCTGGCACACATGAGTGACTACATGCTGCAGTGCCTGCTCAACGACAGCCAAGTTGCCCACATTTTAACTTGTGCCGATTACTGGGTGGCCACCCCCCGCTGGATTCCCGTTACAAGGACAATGTGCCATCATTAATTCCCTCACTGGAGCGTGATCAGAAGATGTGCGACTACAAGCGCACACTGGTAGACGCGCTGCTGAGGGCATTCCCAAATGACACAGGGGGCTCTGTGGAAGCCCAAGGCGAAGGCGGAGGAGGAGGAAGAGGTCGCCAATGCAGCTGTGGCACCACCAGCACCTCAGAAGGCAGGGTTAGCATGGCTGAAATGTGGAAAAGCTTTGTCAGCAGCCCGCCACAACAAACAGCACCACCAGCTGATAGGCAACGTCTTAGCAGGAGGCAGCATTTCAGCAACATGGTGGAACAGTATGTGTGCACACACCTACACGTACTGACTGATGGGTTTGCCCCATTCAACTTCTGGGTCTCCAAACTGGGCACATGGCCTGAGCTTGCCCTTTATGCCTTGGAGGTGCTGGCCTGCCATGCAGCCAGTGTATTTTCTGAACATGTGTTTTGCACAGCCAACGTGGACAAGCTAACGTTTATTAAAATGCACCAGGCATGGATCCCACAAGACTTGTCTGTACCTTGTTCAGAATAAACATTTATACCGGCCTCACACAGCCATTGGTATACTTGTTTTTTTTTTATATGTCTCAATATTTTGGGGGCTACCCCAATTAGAAAAATACATTTGTTTGTAGGGCACTTGTCCTACTCCTTACCCCCATTAGCTTCCTTTTGCAGCCCACTAGCCCTTTCCAGGACTTTTTTACAGCCATTTTTGTGCCCAAAAGTTCGGGACACCATTGACTTCAATGGGGTTCGGGGTCCGGGGTAAATTTCGTGTCAAGTTCGGTACCGAACCCGAACTTTTCCGCAAAGTTCGGCCGAACCAGACGAACCCAAACATCCAGGTGTCCGCTCAACTCTAGTCTTTACCAATATCTCTAAATATTATTTTGGGATTTAGCTATGTTCTTTTGACCTCCTGACTCAATCTGCATTCTTTCAATCGCTGGACTAAAACTGAAAAGCTTTGGCTAGCTCCAATCCACCCAAACTCCTTATTGTGGAGCTCTAGTGTTTCTGTGAATTTATCTAATTTGTTATTTGGCACTTACCTGTACCTTCAGGCCTTGAGCTAAAAATCAATAGTCTCTAATGACTAATGCTTCTCTGGAAACTTCCTTCCTGTTCACCCCTGCTATTTCTGATAGCCTACTTCACAAATGTCTCAACCTTGGCAAGGAAAGGGCCTGTTCCACTTTGGGCATCTGGTGAATCTCATAATTAGAAGACTGCTTTGCTTTCAGGACCTTCAAAATGCCTATGAACTTCCAAAGCAGGCCTTCTTTGGATGCCTGCTAATTTGTTACAATGTTCATACCTTGGCCCACTTAAGTTTCCTGATCAAATGCTGTTTGAAATATTAGCTTGGGCAACCCATTGAGTAAAGGGATGTTCTCAGAAATCTATAGGTGGAGGAGATATCTAAGGTGCTACTTTTCACTTCCTCTCTCCATAAACACCTGTACATGTCAAAATAGGAACATTTTGCAAGAAGAACTACTGGCAGGTAAAATAATCTCAAGCTGCCAAGAGCTCAGTATGAACATTATACCAAGAAAACCAAAACAAAATACTTTTTCATTTGTATTATACTCCAGACAGGCTCTACATGCATTAGCTGACGATAAATGCTGGAGATGCAGGAAGGCTGTTGGTATGATTCAAAATAAATATTGTTGTAGCCCTCTTATCAAACCACATTGGCATGCTAGTCATACTGTAACCCACCACCTTTTCGATTCTTGGATCCCTTTTACACTTAAGCCTACCCATAAACATTTTAGGTATACCTCATCCCGCTTTCTCTAAAACTTCTAAACAATTGATGGGACATGCATTCATAGCAGAACAATGTTTAGTTGCTCTTTTTTGGAAAAGACATAAACCTCCCTCTTTGATGGAGCTTCACATCAGGACTAGAGACTTTAAAAGGATGGAGTATCTTTACAGCTGCTATCAATGATTCCATTGATAAATACAATGAGGTTTAGAAATTGTGGCACATTTTGGAAACCCCCCCCCCCCCGATCTCCAGTACTCTTCTACTTAAACGTACATCAAGCCTATACTCACCTTGGATTCAGAGCTGGCAGGGTTTTGAGCTCCGGGTGGCAAACAAGAACACTAATTTCTTCTCTCCCCCCTCTTTTCCTCTATCACTCTTCTTTTCTGATCTCTTCCTCCTCTTTTTTTGCTTCTTTATCTAGACATTACAACCAATGTTATCAACCTAAGACACAGGTTTTTGAACATCCAGCTTATATTGTGACTGCTTTTAGTATTACAAAGGCACTAGTTGAGCTAAGTGGCTCAGACAGCATGCTTAACCCAAGGAGCAGGCTCATTACCTCTGTCTTTGTTCTCTTAGTCTGCAGCGCCTGATGTAGTGGATTTTGAAGCCTTTGGCCACTTACACACTGTGGAAATTATATTGCTTGGATGTATACTGCTTTGTTTAACCATTGTCACTTATACTTGGCATTTACTGTTCTCTTTTTTTCTATTGTATATGAAAAACTATAGTCAATAAAACAGTTTTTTTAAGAATATGTGCAAAAATAAATCCACTCGCACCAAACTAAATTCAACAAGTGCTCTAGTGCTGGGAGCTGCTGATACCTATTACCCCAAAGTGTTAATATAATTGAAATGCAAGAAAACCAGCGCTACCCCAAAAATTCCTCTGCAAATATGCAGTAAGTGACCATGTGCAAATAAGTAAACAAATAAATAAATCAGATATATCATATCAGACAATGCAGTATATATACGGTGCTCTTATGTTCCAACACTTGTTGGACTTGTGTTAATTTATAAAAGTCCCAAAATAATGTGAATAGAAGATAAACATTGGTGCTCAAAAATTATAGTCTCTCTGTGTAATTAAGGTCTTCCATCCACCTAGTAGACCAGTGAGCCAGAAATAGTGATTCCACTGCGTGCAAACTGGAATGAAGGTCCGCACTAACCAAATGTTGTTGACCCCCCTTTGCCTTATAACAAGAGAGGTCTATAGGAGCTTGATGGGTTTATTTTTTTGTTTACATTTGTTATTTGCACATGGTCACTTACTGCATATTTGCACAGGATTTTCTGGGGTAGCACTGGTTTTCTTGCATTTCAGTTTTTTTAAGGAGACAAGCTTTGTATTTTTTCCCCTTGCACTCAAATACGTTTAGACGAGCTAGAGCTTATAAGTATTGAAGTTATAATTTTTCTGTATTGCACAGTCTTAATTTTTTTAATGTTTTGCATATTTTCTAAATGTGTTACGAGGAAGACTGTGTTGTCAAATTTATGTAGAATTTATGTAAATACCTTATCCTTATTTCAACCATTATCCAGTTTAAATGCAAGAAGCCAATGATGGTATCCCAGGATCAAGAATTAGGAATATTTATTAATTGTGATTTTTCTCCCTCATAAGGAATGTAATTAATATCTCAATCTTACTATTTTGCAATGTGGATTCAGTATAGAGGTGGCCTTCACTCTTGGAACATGTTGCTAGGGTAATAGTGTGTTCTTTATTATCCCTTGCAACAAAAGACAACAAAAAGGAAGTATATAAAAAAAACAGGTTCATTTGTAAATTATAGATGTGCATGCCTTTGCTTCTCAGGCTGTTGGCTAAAATCAACTGTAATATCTCTTCTTATTAGGGTCCAGGTGGGGAGCTCTATCACTATTCTGGCCTTTTCTAGAAATTGCTGGCTGTATAGCGTTGTGGTATGGTGGAAATCCTGAGGACCCTTATTGTGGGAAGGAACACAAATTAAGCACCCATTGGTTGAGGTGGGGGTTGGCAGTACTTACCTTGTGGGGAGGGACCCAGGGGCCCAGCACATCCTGATTTGAATTGTGCTACCTGGTCTGGATGAGGGATGGGAAGACAGAGAGCCCATGGTGTCAAGTATCATGGGTTCACTATAGTATCACTATATGGGGTTGTGACCCCACTGTGAGAATGAACACTATGCCATCACAATTCCTGCTTTATTCTGCACTATACCTCATGAGCTCCAGGGCAAATTTTGTTACTTGGCCACACAGCATTTTGGCCAAGTTGACCTTGCCCTTATCAGGAAAGATTCCTTACTCTTTAGTTTAGTTTTTGCGCATCCATCACAGGCTGGAAAAAAAGATTGTGTATCTATATCCATTGCAAGAAATAGCAACAAGTTGGAGTAAAAAACAAGAATCATGTGGTCTTGTAAATCCCTTACTTCCTACAGGTATGAAATCTTTAAATTATTAGCGGAAACAACAGGTCACATTACCAGTCCAGACCCTAAACTGGCTCTACTACACATAGGGATAGAAACACTTGCCCCAAACTCAAGAAATGTCATTATTCATATCCTTTATGTAGAAAAATTAAACATAAACTAGGGAATGGAAAACCATTAATACACATAAAATAACAGAAACCGTCACAGAACTCAATCACCAATGTGTTATGGAAAGAAGATTTGCGTTAAATAACCTTACATATTCTAAATTTCTTCAAAAATGGTCACTACTGACCCATAATCCCAGATGTACAATATCTTGCTGAAGAACTATTTGTTGTAAGTGAATGTCTATGTTGAAGCTAAAACTAACTACTTTTCCTCCTTTCACCTTCCTATTATTCCCCCCCCTTTTCCTTTTCCCATCTCTTCCCAAATAATCTTCCTTGAGCTCTTGCCCCTACCAGATAATGGTCTGATGTTTATTCATCTCTCTATTTACTTTCTGTTGATTATATGGTATTTACTCCTGTAACTTACTATCAATAACCTCATGACGAGTCCTCAAGGTTTGTAATTTGTAATGTTTTATGCATTGCTAAAAACAATAAAAACTATTTGAAATAAGAAAAAAAAAAACAAGAATCAAAAAACTGAATATTTTATACTCACCTTTCCATAATTTTCCTTTCCTGGTGCATCTTCATGGCAGCATACACATGGGTGTGGCTCCGCCCCCACAACCTGATAGGACTGGTTAACTATAAATCAAAGACAGACCCGACTCACAGCATTCTCTGTAACTCTCACCAATTAGGGCGGGAATCTGTATGCTTCCATGAAGATGCACCAGGAAAGGAAAATTATGGAAAGGTGAGTACACAATTTTCAGTTTTCCTGGTGCATCATGGCAGCATACACATAGGAACTAACTCGCCATACGGGAGGGTGCAAAAAATTTGTAATGATCAGAAGTGTAATTATGCACCATGAATTTTCCAAATTTTACTATCATGAGCCGGGTCCACTTAAAGTGTAACAAAGGTGTTTCCTGGGAGGACCATATTGCTGACTTGCAAATAGCCTCAGGAGACACTCATCACTGAGCTGTCCACAGAGCTGGCACTGCCCTAGTTGAATTTGCTTTTAAGTCATCCAAAACAGGAAGGCCTTGTGGAGAGTAGGCTCTTTTAATTATCTTGATCTAGGAGGAGACTGTATAGGTTGATGCTGATTGACCCTGCCTTAAGCCACGCTGGAACCAAGTACAGATTTCAGCTTTCCTGAATAAAAAGGTAGCTGCCAAGCAGGTCACCAGGGTTAGATCAACATTCAGGAGATGTGGTTCTCTCACTCAACCAAGAAAGATGGTAAACTAACTTCCTGGTTAAAATCAAAGGAGAAAGCACCATATGGATAAAGGCAGTCTGGAGTTTTAGGACTATTCTGTCCGGGTAGAACGTTTAGGTGAGGCTCCTTGAGTACAAAGCCTGCAGCTCTGACACCCTTTTTCACAGAGGTTGTAGCAACCAGAAATACGATCTTCAGATTGCAGAGTGTAGCCAATTCTGTAGGATATAAGTGAGGCCTTGATAGAGATGAGGAACATGAGAAAGTGTCACATAGGGAACAATGGTTTCCTGGCAGGTATATAAATTCATGCAAGCCTATTGAGAATTGCATCACTAAAGGGTTAAGGACTCCCTGTAAGTGCAGACAATGCTGAAGTTTGAACTTTAAACATATTTGAACCTACTCCCTTGTTTCGCCCCAGTTGTAAGAACTGTAGAACCTTGGCTCGTTTAGGTGATAAAGGGCTCCAGGCTATAACTGTGTGAGATCTACATAATTTTCCCATATTCTTTGGTAAGTCTTATTCACAAAGACCTCTTTGGTTTAAGCCACTACCTGCACTGAGCACACTTGACTTGGTAGCCTGCACCTCTCAACTTCCATGCCATCAAAAAGTGGTCCCTTGGAGCTGGATGGCAAAACTGGCTATAAGAGAGCAAATCTTTCATCACTGGAAGAGGCAGTGGTGACTCAATGCTTAAGTGTAGGAGAGACACTAGAACTTCCTAAGCCAAAATGGCATATTTGCAATTATTGATACAGGACGTTCCACTGACAGCTTAAGAATTCTACCATTCCACTGCTGTCTAGGCACAGTATAAATCTTTTATATAGACTTTAACATGGAGGGTACTAATATACTTTGTACGCTACCTGTTAATGCTAGCTGCGCCCTGTGATTTGTTGTATATGCACATATATATAGTTACATAGTTAGTCAGGTTGAAAAAAAGTCCATCTAGTTCAACCCAAAAAAAAAGAAAAAATAGAAATAACCATACAATCCCATTTACACAATCCTTCACGCACAGTTGATCCAGAGGAAGGCAAAAAAACCCCAGCAAAGCATGATCCAGTTTGCTATAGCAGGGGAAAAAATCCTTCCTGATCCCCCAAGAGGCAATCGGATTCACCCTGGATCAAATTTACCTAAAAATGTTAGTACCCAGTTATATTATTAACATTAAGGAAAGAATCCAGGCCTTTTTTAAAGCAATCTACTGTGCTGGTCAAAACTACCTCTGGGGGGAGTCTATTCCACATATTCACAGCTCTAACTGTGAAGAAACCTTTTTGCATTTGGAGATTAAATCTTTTTTCCTCTAGACGTAAAGAGTGCCCCCTTGTCCTTAGTGATGACCTTAAAGTAAATAACTCCACACCAAGATCACTATATAGACCTCTTATGTATTTGTACATGTTGATCATATCCCCCCTTAATCTCCTCTTCTCAAGAGAGAATAAATTCAGTTCCTCTAATCTTTCCTCATAGCCGAACGCCTCCATGCCTCTTATTAGTTTGGTTGGCCTTCTGTGCACTTTCTCCAGTCCCCCGATATCCTTTTTGAGAACTGGTGCCCAAAACTGAACTGCATATGCCAGATGAGGTTTTACTAATGATTTGTACGGGGGCAAAATTATGTCTCTATCGCTGGAGTCCATACCTCTCTTAATACAAGAAATTATTTTGTAAATAAGAAAGGGGAGGGGGGAAGGGGAATAGGTGGGACTTTAAATGAGGCAAGACCTTGCCGTCTACCTCCATCCCTGTTAAATATGTATCAAAGAGAACAAAGAGGCGGGACTTTAAATGAAGCGCTCGATGGGTCAAGACACATGAAATATTGATTATATATAGACTATATATTATAATCAAGTGAGCTAAACCATAGCTTCGCATAAATTGAAAATCATGTATAGATACAAAAAGCAAGGGTACCTGCAAGTTATAAAACTAGGACGTACCTGATAACAAGGAAGATAGAATACATTGAATACCATAATTTATTGCAACATACATGGATACATTATCATTAATGCTCAATAATTAAAAATATATATAACATGACCAGAAAAAATCGTAACATGTCAAATTCATAGAGAGATGAAATGATTCAAAATACAAGGGCAGACTTCACAATAGGTTGATGAATGAATAGATACATGATTGGTTCAAGGACACGACATCTATTAGCTCAACGTGTTTCGTGACTTATTGTCACTCGTCAGGAGCAAGCGTGTATAAAAAATGGTATCTCTGCAAAAACATATATGAATTCATGGTTAATTAAGTCTAAGCGTATATTACATAACTGACAAGGAAAGTAGCCTATGTGTTACTTACAGGGAATCTGTATAGGTGATCTAATATCATGGGGCGCAAGCACCCCCTCCAAACGGGGAACACTCCCCCCCAGGGAGCTGAGATGGCGAAGTCCACGGCAAACACCCAAGATGGACGCTTCCCAGATGACTCAACAAAATGGCTATAAGATGTAAATGAGTGATAAAAATCATCACCAAGTATAAAATGAAAAACAACATAGTGAAGACTACTAGGTGCTGTTGTGTCAAATGTGAACATGGAAGTGAGACTTTTTTTTTTTTCCAGTCTCACTTCCATGTTCACATTTGACACAACAGCACCTAGTAGTCTTCACTATGTTGTTTTTCATTTTATACTTGGTGATGATTTTTATCACTCATTTACATCTTATAGCCATTGTGTTGAGTCATCTGGGACGCGTGCATCTTGGGTGTTTGCCGTGGACTTCGCCATCTCAGCTCCCTGGGGGGGGTGTTCCCTGTTTGGAGGGGGTGCTTGCGCCCCATGATATTAGATCACCTATACAGATTCCCTGTAAGTAACACATAGGCTACTTTCCTTGTCAGTTATGTAATATACGCTTAGACTTAATTAACCATGAATTCATATATGTTTTTGCAGAGATACAATTTTTTATACACGCTTGCTCCTGACGAGTGACACTAAGCCACGAAACGCGTTGAGCTAATAGATGTCGTGTCCTTGAACCAATCATATATCTATTCATTCATCAACCTATTGTGAAGTCTGCCCTTGTATTTTGAATCATTTCATCTCTCTATGAATTTTCGACATGTTACGACTTTTTCTGATCATGTTATATATATTTTTAATTATTGAGCATTAATGATAATGTATCCATGTATGTTGCAATAAATTATGGTATTCAATTTATTCTATCTTCCTTATTATCAGGTTCGTCCTAGTTTTATAACTTGCAGGTACCCTTGCTTTTTGTATCTATACATGATTTTCAATTTATGCGAAGCTGTGGTTTAGCTCACTTGATTATAATATAGAGTCTATATATAATCAATATTTCATGTGTCTTGACCCATCGAGCGCTTCATTTAACCACTTAAGGACCGGAAGGATTTCCAGCTTTAGGACTGGAGCCCTTTTTGCGATTCGGCGCTGCGTCGCTTTAACTGACAATTGGGCGGTCGTGCGACGTTGTACCCAAACGAAATTTGCGTCCTTTTTTTCCCACAAATAGAGCTTTCTTTTGGTGGTATTTGATCCCCTCTGCGTCATTTCTGATCGCCGCTATAAACAAAAGAAGAGCGACAATTTTGCAAAAACCCAAATTTCTTACTTTTTGCTAAAATACAAATAAAAAAAAAATATAAAAAAACATTTTTTTTCACAGTTTTTGGCCGATTTATATTCTTCCACATATTTGCGATAAAAAAAAATCGCAATTGGCGTTTATTGATTGGTTTGCGCAAAAGTGGTCGCGCTTACGGGTGATGAGAATTAATTTTTGGGGTTTTTATTTTTTTTTAATTTTTTACTAATAATATCGGCGATCTGCGATTTTTTGCGGTACTGCGATATTGGGGCAGACATGTCGGACCATTTTGACACACTTTTGGGACCATTGGCATTTATACAGCGATCAGTGCTATAAAAATGCACTGATTACTGTGTAAATGCCATTGGCAGTGAAGGGGTTAACCTGCAGGGGGCGCTCTAAGGGTTAAGTATGTTCCCTGGGCGTGTTCTAACTGTGGGGGGACTGCCCTAACAGGAGAAGGGAAGTGGTCACAGCCTTCATGTACAGGAAGGCTGTGATCACAGCCCTTCCCCCTTCACAGAGCGGAGGTCCGTGTTTACTTACACGGACCTCCGCTCCTTCGCTCCGGGGGGGCCATCGCGGGTAGCCGGCGGCAATAGAAGCCGCCGCACCCGCTCCCCGGCCCACCCCGGACACAGTGAGCGTGCGGGCGCGCCTCCGGCGGCGCGCGCGCGCTCACTAGGCGCGATCACGCGGCCGCCGTCAGATGACGGCGATCCGCGTTACAGAGCCACTTTGCCGCCGTCAATTGCCGATTGACGGTCGGCAAGTGGTTAAAGTCCCGCCTCTTTGTTCTCTTTGAAGAAATGATTTTGCTTGCTTTGGAAACCGCAGCTTGGCATTGCAATATTAAACCTCATTTGCCACATAGTCGCCCAATTAGACAGTGCGTTGAGGTCTGCTTGTAAGTTGGAGACATCCTGTAAGGACGTTATTCCACTGCATAGCTTGGTGTCATCGAACTGTTTAGATTTAAATAATATCTATTCACCTTAATGTTTTAAATGCTATACCCAATCAAAATTGGTTTCAGATAACAATACAATCACTGAAAATTATTCAAACATCAACATTAATGAAGTCCATAATGTGCTCTTTGTTCAAAAGATAAGATTTTTATCTGGTTAAAGTTGCAAGACTAAAAAATATTTTTTATAAAATTACGAAGATAAAACCAAAATGAAAAAAAATATTAGAAATTAAATATGAAGCAAATATCAAAAAATAAGAAGCTGCAGGTATTCAAAATGTCTCTCTCCAATATTTCACTGCTAAATGTCACATTGTTCATCTCATGGTTACTCCCATATGCAAAGGGTTAAACTTGGAACCAGTGCACAGATGAATGCAGTTTCTCTCAACTGTTATGTTCCTTGCTGCTACCCTTATGGGTCCCCACTTACCAGAGCTGTGGTCTTTGTGCGCTTTCCTGCTCACTATGGGTGAGCCGGTTACCCTTTCCGATTTCTCCCTTATCCTCCAGTTCAGCCTCTGTATTAAATCACCTCTTGAGATATTTTTCATTGAGCATGCAAAAGGACAAAGGAGAGCTCCATAGCGTAAAATTGTATTACTTTATTTTACACACCCCCTTTCCCCTAAAAACATGCTTACATTATAAAAAAAGGCAATATTGCCTTAAAATACAATGTTACATCGCCGTGTCCCTCCTCTTGTGTTAGCCTCTTTGCTGTTTAAACTTCCCGGGCTTGAGATGCGAGGTTTGTGAGTGACTGGCTGTCAGGTTTGTGATTAAAGCCATGTGGTCACGCCCAGACGCGTTTCGTAATTCCATCTTTCTCAATGGGCATGGCCACACGACATGGCTCGTATCTCTTTATACTATTGCTGCGAGTGTATTACCTATCAGCTGTGGATGTGGGTGGTCTCTGACTAGGTTACTGCTGTTATGATTGCGGTTTTCCTTTTTCAGATGTCTATTGATACTTGTAACTTTTCCACTTCTTTGTATTTTTATCTATCACCGGCTTGTACCCGCTGTGCTTGTACTATGTTTCTTTGCATTCTGCAATGTTACATTTGCTCGTCACTCTTTCCTACTTGTAAGAAATATTTATATGGAGATTAGAAGTTCTTTTTTGATAAAATTACTTTATAATGGAGTTATTTGATGATTCTTCTTCACCGCCTTTTTAGCTAGTGGTTAATACATTGTCTGTTGATGAGAATTCACTTACAGCTAAGGTGTTCATGTTATGCCGGACAATCTGTGTGTCATTCACCTGCCGATCTAAGACCAATCAGATCATTGTCAGGTTATGGCACATAGGTCCGTTGGGGAATATTGGCCATTTTTATTGCTCAGTTGGGTCTCCCATTAGTGCACCAGTCATTTCCATTGTGATATTTTTCCGGTTTTGTCCTATACGCTCATGGTTTAATTGGTTCATTTATACCTCTAATTTTAGATGGGTATATGTATACTGTGGCCGTGTCTCTTTTCGCTTGCTGTCCTGATCTATATTACTGTGTGTTTTATTATATAGACCCCACTCTTTATTTAGCCATTTCTCCTTTCAAAGTAATTCTGAATCTTGACACTTGTTCTCATTATCACTTCTGTTTGTATATTCTATGTCTTTCTCCTTGCTATGTAGTACTTCTGTCTTTTGTTTCCTGTACTTTCATCCATGGTTGTTCATAACTAGAGTTGAGCGAACCCGGACTGTAAAGTTCGGGTCCGTACCGAACTTTGGGGTGTCCGGGACCCGGACCCGGACTTTTCAAAAAAAGTCCGGGTTCGGGTCCGGGGTTCTGGTAATTTTAATGAAAAATCTTAAAAATGCTGTAAAAAAGCCCAGGAAGGTCCTAGAGGTCTGCAAAAGGAAGGAAAATGTGGGTAAGGGTGGGACATGTGCCCTACAAAGAAATGGGGACAGGGAAATAACTTTAAATATTAAAAAAAAAATAAAAACATAAAAAATGCAAAAATGAAGATCATCTTCAAAATGGGTCTGAAAAGTATTAATTAACATTAGAGGCCATAGAACTGTTCTAAAATCATCTTCAAACTGTGTCCAAAAAGTATAAATAAGCCCGGAGTACCCATATCACTGTTCTGCAAAATGTGTGTATCACTTTAAAT
>BLSH010276362.1:0-11308 GCA_018402905.1 Glandirana rugosa | reverse complement strand
CGGTATCCAGAACTCCTCCGGTTTATATGGAACACATACAATAACCAGCGCCAGACTAATTCGGGGTGTAGTTATTCTAGCTCCGGTAAGTTTTCACCGGGGTTTGCCACTTGTTCTTTGTCCAAGCCCGGATGGACCCCTAATGTTCCATAATGGTTGCAAAGTAGAAAACTAAAACGGTGGTAACGGCAGGGAGACTGGTTAGACTGTTTCCCATCTCGTAGTCCTTGCCAATTTCGTCTCAAGGTGGGTTTTTACCTTGAAGGCGAAATTCCCTTCCACTGGGGGCTGTATGGTGTTAACCGTACAGTAAAAAAACCCGCCTGGCCCCTGGGACAAAAGTGTCCCGGGGTCCAGGTGAAGGAGAGGATCTCGGCACCAAGGCCTTCCTTCAAGTGGAAGGGGGGAGGGAGGGAGAGCCGCTAGAAGACCCTGTGCAGTGTCCAGGGTCTTCTATTCGGCTGGTAAGTCGAGGGAGGGGGGAAGGTGAACTTCCTTCCGGAACCACGGCTCTAGGAGAGGAAGTGGACCTGGGGCCCTGTGAAAACAGGGTCCCCGGTCCGCCCAAAAAAATGACATGCCAATTGTGGTATGTCGGGGGTCACCTTCCCTTAAAGCGGAAGTTCCATTTTTGGGTGGAACTCTGCTTTAACCGTTCCTGATGCTCTACCCTTTGTCAGATTGGTCAGAGGGACGGCAATGGTGGCAAAATCAAAAGATGAAACGTTGGTAATACCTTGTAATCCCCAGGTAGGCCCGAACCTGTTTCTTGTTCACCGTTTGGGGCCACTTTTGAATGGCCTCGATCTTATTGATGTGGGGCTTAATCAGACCGCGACCAATAACATACACAAGGTATATTTGGCCTCCTCAAGACCTATGGCACATTTCTTTGGGTAGGCTGTTAAAGCTACTACCCTCAGTGAATCTACCACTGCCTGCACCCAAGGAAGATGTGATTTCCAATCTGGGCTGTGGATGACAACATCACCAAGATAGGCCTCTGCATAGGGCCGATGCAGCCTCAAAGTCTTGTCCATCATCCTCTGAAAGGAATCAAGGGTCCCATGCAGACCAAACAGCATTCATTTCTATTGGCAGGACCCCTCGGGGGGGTGGAGAAAGCCATTTTTTCCTTTGCTGACTCCGTTAGGGGGATCTGCCAGTATCCCTTAGTTAGGTCTAGGGTTGTTATGTACCGGGCCCCTCCCAACCTATCCACAAGTTTGTCAGCCCACGGAATCGGGTATGCGTCAAACTTACACTTCATTCAGATTCCTAAAATCGTTACAGAATCGGATAGTGCCATCGGGCTTTGGGACCAGTACTATAGGGCTCGACCAGGCACTGTGGGACAACTAGATGGAAATGGTCTATAGGTGTAAAATTAGATTAGTGTTGCTTACATATACAGCATAGGACAAATGTGAAGGCTGAGGCGTGTGGACTAATTTTACACCTATAGACCATTTCCATCTAGTTGTACGGCTTCCCCATGTGAGTTGTACCAATTATACTTACGTTATATGCCCATGTCTTCCTCTAGATCTCTTTTGCTATGCATCTGCCCCCGAGGAGCGGCACTTGTGCCATGAAATACGTTGGTCTTGTACTTGATGCACTACATCGACTTTTATGATCTATCATCTATTTATGAATTTTACCTCATGGAGAATACTCTATAACTATTTTATCAAGATAATATGTTTCTGCATATGGTCTGTAATACATGCTATGTGTTTACCAAGTGTTATGTAACCATCATTGTATGGTATTGTTATATGGCTGAGACAAATGGCTAAGACAATAAATACATATATACTATTTGGTATACTCTGTTTTGCCTCTAGATCCCTCACACATACCCAATTTAAAGTCCCAACCCTTCCTCTATATGGTTCCGTGATTATGTCATGTTGTAGCACAGTGGTCAGTCCGGGTATTTTTACTGACAAATTCCTTAACTTCATTTTGTTGCGTCAGTGACAAGGACTCGGTTATGGGGACATCTGGGGTTAGGGGTAACCTGTCCTTTTGGGGAGTGGGCACTGCCAATAAACTCTCCCTGTCCTTCCACGGTTTTAGGAGATTAGCATGGTAAATCTGCTCCGGTTTCCTTTTCCCGGGCTGGTAAACTTTGTAGTTAACTTCCCCTACTCTTTCCCTTATCTCAAAGGGACCATGCTATTTTGCCAGGAATTTACTTTCAACTGTGGGGACTAGCACCAGCACTCTGTCTCTGGGGTTGAAAGTTCGGGTTTTGGCACCCCAGTTGTAAACCCTTCTTTGAGATTCCTGGTCTTGCTCCATATGCTCTCGTACAAGGGGTAGGACAGCTGCAATTCGATCCTGCATCAAGGAGACGTGCTCTATGATGTTTCTATATGGGGTGGCCTCTCCTTCCCACATCTCTTTTGCGACATCTAGCAGCCCCCTGGGATGTCTACCATACAAGAATTCAAAGGGGGAATACCCAGTAGACGCCTGCAGAACTTCTCGCATCGCAAACATGAGGTACGGCAGCAAAAAAATCTCAATTTCGCCCATCTTTATCCACCACCTTTTTTAGCATACTCTTGAGGGTCTTGTTAAACCTTTCCACCAGACTGTCAGTTTGCGAGTGGTAAACAAAGGTACGGAGATGGTAGATTTTGTACAACTTGCACAATTCTCTGGTCACTCTGGACATGAACGGGGTACCTTGATCCATCAAGATTTCTTTAGGGAACTTCACCCGACTAAACACCTGGACCAGTTCCTTGGCGATAGTCTTAGCGGAGGTATTCTGCAAGGGTATGGCCTCAGGATAGCGGGTTGCATAGTCCAGGATTACCAGGAAGTACTGGTCCCACGAGATCCATGCCAATTCGCTCAAATGGCACTTCAATTATGGGAAGTGGGACAAGGGGACTACGAAAATGGGGTGACGGGGCTGTCATTTGACACTCAGGGCATGACTCACAGTATTCTTTGATGTCTGCATACAACCCAGGCCAGAAGAATCTCTGGGTTATTCTCTCCCTGGTTTTCTCCATACCCAGTTGTCCCCCCATTACATGACCATGGGCCAGATGTAGCACTATCCGGCAGAAGGGTTTGGGAACCACTAGCTGTACATGTTCGTCCTGTCCGTGTTTCACCACCTGATACAACAAATCAGTTTTAAGTGCCATGTAGGTAAAAGAAAAAGACACCCCCCAATTAGGGTCCACAGGTTCCCCATCCATCACCTTCATGTTTTCTGTGGCTCTGAGGAGAGTGACATCCCCTACAGAAGTCCTCTCTTTCCGGAACTCTAAGTCAGGGACTACATTCAGTTCACTCTCACTGTCAGGGACAGAGACATGGTCTGGGACATTAGCCACCTGCTGGGAGCTATCTCCCCAGCCATTACAGGAAAAGGAAGAGGGTCTCCTCCTTCCTCAGTCCTGCCACCAATCTCTCCTTCCGTTTGGCAAAAAACAGCACCATCTGGTAGTCATGAGTGTCCCGTAGATGCAAATGACCCCGACAGTGCTAGGGTGTAACCTGGCTGGATTTACACAGCTACTTTTGACCAACGTTATCACACTACCAGAGTCAAGCAGTGCAGTGATGGGTTTCCTGTCAATAGCAATCACACACATTTGCTTCTCCATGCGACTTGAGCATGATGCTATACATGCGACCTGTAAAAAAAGAAAAATGTGTCTTTTCATATATGCATTATCACATTGCATGGGTTCATCATTCAGGAGACAATTGGCAGCAATATGCCCCAATGCATGACATCGGTAGCACTGTATGTGTTCTACACTCAGTCCTCTCAAGGGTCCCGAAGACCTTCCTGGCCTCTTTGGCCAGTCTCCAGGTCTAGAGCCCATAGTCTCTTTAACCATTGCAGACTTATCAAATTTGCCCACATCCTTGACCCCTGGAACAGTCTTACCAGGTCCGCCAGGCAATCTTCCACCCCTAAATACATTGGAGTGGGGCGCAGATGGGTATAACAAGTCCTCCACAGCAGTGTATCTCTCCACGAGGTCCACCAATCGGTTGGCAGTTTTGGGGTCCCCATGACTGACCCACTTCCTCAAAGCAGGAGGGAGCACATGCAGATACTGTTCCATGACCACACAGTCCACAATCTGGGGGCCTGGCAAAGTCTCAGTTTGCAAGCATTTCCTCGTGAGATAGATCAGAATGTTTGCGAGCGGGATGGCTTGTCCATGCAGTAAGACCACTGATGCACCCATTGAGCCTGGATGACCATGGTGACCCCCAGGCGTGCGAGTATCTCCATTTTTAGAGTCTCATAGTCCTGGGCCTTTACTGGTTCCAAATCAAAGTAGGCCTTTTGGGATGCACCTGTCAAGAAAGGTGCCAACAGTCCCGTCCACTGCTCTTTTGATCATCCTTTGCGATCAGCAACTCTTTCAAAGGTTGTGAGCAATGGCGGCTGGTCAATAGGGGGCGCATTGGGCGCCGCCTCCCCGCTGGGAAAAAAAGAAAAAGTGTTGTTCCGAGTCCACCCAACCCCTAAAGGTCGCACCGGTATAGTGATTTTTTTTCTTCGGCTCCTTGCTGTCTGCTAACAGCAAGTAATGAGCCTATTGGTCAGTCCTAAATGTGTAAGTATGTGCGCCAAAGAGTCACAGATCCTTACACTAATTGGCTGCCCTGAGCACTGGGCTGCCAATGATTGGCTATGTCACGGTGTGGTGGGTGGGAGCGGGACTGTGGCTGATGTGCTGCTGGGCATGTGACTTGGCTGGGTTCCCCTCAGTCCGTCCTCCTCACAAACGAGTGCACCTGCTAGTACTGACAGTGCCAGGCCGACTCTCTGACCATCCAAGGACGAAGTTGACACCTGCCAGCGCAGTGCCACTCGAGTGCCAGACATCTGAGACCACCAGTGACTGACTCCCAGTCCCTCTCCAGTCTCCGGTGTGACAGTCTGTCCCAGCCTGGAGCCGCAGCCACACAAGTCTGAAGTGAAGCCAGGCTGCCAGGTACCATTACTGTAGGTGCAGGAATGGATTTATCATTGCAGATCCCTGCCTGATGTACTGGCTGAATATACCTCAACTGTGTACCCCACCTGTGTACTGGCTATATACTGTGTACCGGCTGAATACACCCCTACCTGTGACGCTGAGCTATATACTGTGTACTGGCTGAATATACCCCACCTGTGTACTGTCTATATACTGTGCACTAGCTGAATACACCCTACCTGTGTACTGGCTATATACTGTGCACTGGCTGAATATACCCCCACCTGTGTACTGGCTATATACTGTGTACTGGCTGAATATACCCCTACCTGTGATGCTGAGCTATATACTGTGTACTGGCTGAATATACCCCACCTGTGTACTGGCAATATACTGTGTACTGGCTGAATATACCCCCCACCTGTGTACTGGCTACTAACTGTGTACTGGCTAAATATACCCCTACCGTATACTGGCTATATACCCTGCACTAGCTGAATATACCCCACCTCCTACCTGTGTACTGGCTATATACTGTGGACTGGCTGAATATACCCCTACCTGTGATGCTGAGCTATATACTGTGTACTGGCTGAATATACCCCCCACCTGTGTACTGGCTATATACTGTGTACTGGTTGAATATACCCCTACCTGTGTACTGGCTATATACTGTGTACTGGCTTAATATACCCCTACCTGTGTACTGGCTATATATTGTGTACTGGCTGAATATACCATCACCTGTGTACTGGCTATGTATATTATAAATAGTGCAGCACTAAGAATAAAGTGACTATAATTGAACCATAAATGAATTTAGAAAACAATCCAACATCAATGATAAAGTGACTATGAGTGAACCTTAAATAAATGAGGTTTAAGAAATAAATAGTCCAGCATCAGTGGTAAAAAGAGTGGGTGTGGTGAGAGTCTGAAACTATGCCAACGTCCCAAAATAGCAAGAAATCCTCCGAAGAGCTTTTAAAGGCATATAACGGACTACCGTATATACTCGAGTATAAGCCTTCTCGAATATAAGCCGAGGCACCTAAATTTACCACAAAAAAGTTATTGACCCGAGTATAAGCCTAGGGTGGGAAATGCAGCAGCCAGAACACAGGGACAGGGAGCCAGAACACAGGAATTATAGCCAGAACACAGGGACAGGGAGCCAGAACACAGGAATTATAGCCAGAACACAGGGACAGGGAGCCAGAACACAGGGATTGTAGCCAGGACACAGGGATTTTAGCCAGGACACAGAGACTGTAGCCAGAACACATAAGGGATGAGTAAGGTAGATTCACATTAAACAGAGCCACGCTGCTTCTAAGAGCCGTTCTGTGCATGTAACTGTGACTAATCACATTGGAATGCAGAGAATGCTGAGAGAGAGCTGCAGATCTTCACTGAGATCAGGAGGTGGGTGGGACTGAACAGCTAACACCCGCTTGTCCCGCCCACCTCCCCGACATCAAGATCAAAATCTGACACCTCTCTCAGCATTCTCTACATTCCAATGTGATTAGTCACAGTTGCATGCATAGAACGGCTCTTAGAAGCAGCGCGGCTCTGTTTAATGTGAATCTACTCATCACCCACAGACACTGACTCGAGTATAAGCCGAGGGGGGGTCTTTTTCAGCACAAAAAAATGTATATAGAAGTATATACAGTAATTACATTTGTATAAGAAATATATTTATTGGTATGAATAAAACATGAAAATTGGCCCTATAAGACAAGGCCTATGGTACAGATAAATTTATGAAAGAGCAGGAAGACACACAATACATAACATATTGACATGGGCTCAACATATGTACCTGGACCTCCTAAAGATGGAAAGGCTGTGGAGCTCCAACGTGTTTTGAGATTTTCGAAAAACAAAAATAACAGCTCTTCAGGGATCTTCAGGGATGATCACAGCTTAGTGGAGGAGGAATTTTTATTTGGCGGAGCAGAGAGGAATAGCTCCGCAGCCCAAATAGACATAACACAAGATGGTGGAGAAATGTGAGATACAAAAATAGGGACCATTGATAAAAAGATCAACAGAATGATCAGAGAAAAAAAAACTGTCTGGTGTTGAGACACTGCAGATGTATATCCAAAGTGAAAACTTGATAATGATTGGATCCTGAAAATCACACAAAGGGACCACTGAATGCTGAATCACGGTCCCATCACTTCTCATATGCGGGTCCAAACGAAAAGCAATCCGTATATCTGTAGTGGACAAGGGGGCCAACCAAGGGCACATCCAAATCTCCAACAATGGGGAGTTAACCCAACCGAATCCCAATCAATAGGGAGCACGGCGGATTGCCCCTACACTGAAGCCAGTAATATATATAGTGGTGCATCAGAGCAGGCAGCACCAAGGCTGCAACACAGCGTTCTGTCAGTGCAACTGGCCAGCCAGCACTGGTAGACCACTGAAAGTGTCCAGTGCTTATATAAATCAATGATGTAAAAATGTATTCATATGATCATAATAAATTGTCCAGTGCTTGTAAACGTCTTCAATCAAGAACCATAAGTGCCAACAATTAAGCAAACTGTGATTATCCACCACCGCAAATAAAGTGCGCTTACTAGAAACTGGTAAAAAAAAACAGCCAGAGAGTTACACTGTCACATCCCAGTGGAAAGATGTTTCATAAGGACCTCCTATAGTACCGTCTCATCAGAGGGCTGCCAATAGGAACTTGCTTACAGGATATCCGATATATCGATCCTGCAGGCTATATACTGTGTACTGGCTGAATATACCCCACCTGTGATGCTGAGCTGTATACTGTGTACTGGCTGAATATACCCCCACCTGTGATGCTGAGCTATATACTGTGTACTGGCTGAATATACCCCCACCTGCGATGCTGAGCTGTATACTGTGTACTGGCTGAATATACCCCACCTGTGATGCTGAGCTGTATACTGTGTTACTGGCTGAATATACCCCACCTGTGATGCTGAGCTGTATACTGTGTACTGGCTGCATATACCCCTACCTGTGATGCTGAGCTGTATACTGTGTACTGGCTAAATATACCGCTACCACAGCTGAAGAAATAGGTGGAGAGGCGCTGCAAAAAATCTCCACCATATACATGGGCAGGGCAAAGGGGGTAGAGTCAGGGGCGGAGCCAATGAGGGCTGAAAAATTAGGTTTCGCTTAGGGTGTCAAAACTCCTTGCACCAACCCTGCCCCCATTTCAGCTCGCATATCGCACTGTGAACTGATAGTTCGGACATGTGAACACCCATGCAATTAGATTCTGGTGCGGACCAAAAAAAGGGCCCTGTGCAAGTTTGTTCTCAATGCAATGTGAATTCAGCCATACTATCTGTATGGCTGAAATCGAATCGCATGAAAATTGCATGTGATTTGCACTGCGGTGCGGTGCGAATCACATGGGATCTCACAGAGCGCAGCAATGTGACGCAGCACTCCATGACACCACATCCTGATGCTTGAAAGCACTGGACATATATACAATTTTTTGTACTGGCCAAAGCACCCTTCATTTTTGCCACAACATACACACAAATATGAAACCATAAATGTGCAGCGCTTAACCCTATAAATGCTCAATATCTACCAATACCAAGCATATAATATCTATGTGCAAAAAAAAA
The DNA here is from genome assembly GCA_018402905.1 of Glandirana rugosa. Taxonomy (NCBI): domain Eukaryota; kingdom Metazoa; phylum Chordata; class Amphibia; order Anura; family Ranidae; genus Glandirana; species Glandirana rugosa. The sequence continues at coordinate 2,688 of BLSH010276362.1, read as the reverse complement.
AAAACACAATAGGTAAATTCATATATACGTGCTAATAGTGCATTGTGCAATCAGTAAACATGTACAAAATGCACAAAAACCAAAAGGGAAAAAGGAATGGGACTTTAGAGGCTGTCACTGAGAATTCCCAAGCAGGATAGCACAACAGTGGATTATATAAAATCAATATTTATTACATTGCATAGTAAAAAGTCCATAACATATAGAGACAATAAAAATATATAGAGAGAACATTGTGATCATTGCATGGGTAGGTAGGCGTAGTCCTCAGTCGTCTTCAAGTAGGCAACCAATGTAAGGTCAGGGCCCCTTAGTGAGAAGATGCTTTAAATCACACCAAATCGCAACACGTCTCGCCACATGCTTCCTAGTGATTTATCAGGCAAAAAAGCTCAGTTAATATAGACCACAATGAGTGGAGTTACGACATCCATGTGTTCTCTATATATACATAGAAATCTTTTAGTACCACTGTTTACAAATGTAAAATATAGAATCCCAGTCAATGAGGCCGGTATTAATGTACAAAATCAGATACATTCGCACATTGTATGTTGAACATATTCAAAGTTCCAGAAAAGAAAAAACAGAAAAAATGTAATGAGTATACTCCAGTTTCCAACATACATAATCCCTTACTTCCCCTGATGTTTCGCTCCCACATGCAAACACATGCTGTGTGCTGGGCGGCACAGCGGTGTAGTGGGTAGCACTTTCGCCTGGCAGCAAAAGGGTTGCTGGTTCGAATCCCGACCACGACACTACCTGTCTGGAGTTTGCATGTTCTCCCTGTGCCTGCGTGGGTTTCCTCCAGGTGCTCTGGGTTCCTCCCACACTCCAAAGACATGCTGGTAGGTAAATTAGATCCTGTCTAAATTGGCCCTTGTATATGTATGAATGTGAGTTAGGGACCTTAGATTGTAAGCTCCTTGAGAGTAGGGACTAATGCGAATGTACAATAGTATATGTAAGCGCTGCGTAAATTGACAGCACTATATAAGTACCTGAAATAAATAAATAAAGATACATACAGAGAGGAGGCGATAGAAAAATACATACCAATGGTCTTGTGCAGAGACAGCCCAAACCTACCCGTGAGGGGGTTAGTATAGCCACCAAAAAGATGGGTCTGGAGAAGAAAAAAAAAGGGAGGAGAGAAGGAAATGTAATTAGTGCTGGATGGCGTAAAAAAGAAATTGAAGACAGAGGGAGAGAAAGAAGGAAAAAAGAAGAAAGAATGAGAAAAAGAGAAGGAAAAAGAAAAAAGGAAGAAAAAGAGAAAAATAATGTAGTCCAGAAGACCCTATTGTGAGGAGACGTATGTCAAATGTAGGGGATGCTCCCAGATAGGAAAAAAACACACCCACTACGTTAGAAGACTGATAATAAAAAATAATTTAATTTAAAAGAATTTCAAATGTGGGTGTACATATAATGATAATAATAATGTTGTACCCAACGAAAAGTGGGATTCAATATAATATGAGGGAGGGGGAGCGGATAAATTGAGACAATCAATAAAATGTATGCCAATTATGGGCTGGTACTTGGGATGAAAAAGTATAACATCCCAATATTGTGGAGAGACACTATTATGTGTAAAGCTATATGTCCTAAACCTTTTGGCCAAAATCTCCGATTTACTAAGATAATCTGATTTATTGGAGCAATTTCTCCTTATTCTGACAAACTGTCCTTTTGGTATGTTCATTAACCACATTAAATGGTGACAGCTGTCTAATGGTAAACAGGAGTTTCTGTCAATCATTTTAAAATGATTACTCGTGTAGATTTTGGCCAAAAGGTTTGTTGAAAAAGGATATAATCCATCAGACATAGAGAAAACTGGGCTGGTGGTTTCACAGATGGACCGAACAGCATTATGTGACAATACACAAAGGTCAGGGAACAGTAATATAGATTACAAAATCATTATTGATTTTAATATACAATATAGACAGATAAAACAAATTATTAAAAAGCATTGGAATATTCTCAGAAAAGATAGAGTATTAGGGCCCCACTTACCCCCCCCCAACCAGGTTTTATCTATAGAAAGGCACCAACTTTAAGAAATCGCCTGTCTCCAAGGGTGATAGACCCCCCTGAGGATCAAAAAGAATAATTGGTTTGGTTTTCTAAATGGTTTCTATGCATGTGGGAGGTGTCTTGCATGCAGGAGGACCAGGACAAATATCAAGAAAATAAAAGAATTTGTAGCTAGAAGTACTGGAGCTGAATACCCAATTCCAGATCTGATTACATGCAATACAAGTGGGGTGGTGTATGCTCTTGAGTGCGGATGTGGTTTGCAATATATCGGATGCACATCAAGAGCATTACACATTAGGATTGAAGAGCATATTAGGAATATCCGGTAGGGGGTGGAAACACATAGTGTATCTAAGCACTTTAAATTTGTACATGATAAAAATCTTGATTCTTTAAAATGTTGGGGTATTGAATTGGTTAAAAAATGATGGAGGGGGAGGCATTTAAGTAGATGTGAATCCTTCTGGATTTTTGAGGCCAAGGTCCTGACCCCTACAGGGTTAAATGTGGACTTTGACCTCAATTGTTTTATAAGTAGCAGTTTTTTTTACAGTTGTGTTGTATAATATTTCATGTTATTTTAGAAGTTTGCATTTTTATTTTTTATGAGAATTTTTTAATAAGGGGAAAGAAAAA
>BLSH010276341.1:7602-19130 GCA_018402905.1 Glandirana rugosa | reverse complement strand
GGCCAGGGTCTTCTAACGGACCGGTAAGTCCTGTACGTCGCACTGAACACGTACGTGTCACGTGTGGCTCGACACTTCGACTTTCGACAGTGTCGGCCTACGGGTGTGAACGTTACGACAGTGTACTCTCCCTCTCTTCCGAAGCCTGCCGGTATAGTGACCTAGGACCCTGTCCACTCACACACAAATAATTTTCAGTCCTCGATGTGTAAAACATCGAGGACTAAAAATTATTTATGTCTTTCCGACCCTGAGGAGAAATTGGTCAAGGGATGGCTGCATATCATTTTACTGCAGCCGTCCCTGACCGGCAGCTAGGCCCTCCTGCCGCAGTAGCGGCGAGAAGCGGAGGACGTCATATGACGTCCTCCCGGATCGACGGCCAGTCCCTGCCGACGTCATTTTACTATACGTCGGTAGGGAACTGGTTAAAGAGGAGTCCCAGCCTTTCTGTATTTATTAAAAATCAGGAGCTACAAAATGTGTAGCTCCTGACTTTTAATAAACACACACTCACCTGTCCCAGGATCCAGTGATATGGCCGTCCGAAGCCTTCTCTCCCTCTCATGTGACAGCATTGCAAGTGTGGGCATCCGGCTGTGACAGCTTTCAGCTTCACAGCTCGGTGTGCACTGTGCATGCACAAGTCACGCTGCATGTCCTGAATGGCCAGGCAATCTTCTGGGACCGGTGATGTGTCCCAGAAGATTGCAGAGAGGTAGAGGGGGAAAGGACAACTATCATGGATCTGCGACCCTCCGAGCGGATGTGGGAGCTGGGTACCTGTCAAAACTAGGTTCCCGCTCCCATCCCCAAAAAAATGACATGCCAAATGTGGCATGTCAGGGGGGTCAGGAGTATTTAAAGTGGAAGTTCCATTTTTGGGTGGAACTCCGCTTTAAGGCTTGGTCCAAAAACAAATTCAATTTTGGCTGTGCAGATGTTTAGCCAAATTCGGTGGGAGCCAAACATCAAGTATAATAGCAATATTACTATTATAACACATGACAGCTTCTCAATGTCAATGGTTGTTAAAAATGCTGGCTACTGCCAACATTAGTCTGAGAGATTTTTTGCCTACAGGCCCAAATACAGGATGGTTTTGTCCTGAAAAGCACCTCCACTGCTTGGAATACAAGTTCAATTGCATGGGCTAGCACAAAGGGATTTATACTCAAAAGGAAGGGTAGGCAGCACTCCACAAATAAATTTTACCAGTTTGAAATTTTATTCATCAAATAGCCATCTACAGGAAAAGAGGGGGGGGCGTGTCCGGACGTTGGCCAGAGCGGACGCTCATTCACAGAGCTCTGCGCTCTAAAACTGAAATCCGGTGGAATCCGTGCTCCAGCAGAAAGGGTGAGAGCCCATTCCACCCTAAACGCATCCACCACAACCTGAGCTACAATTCAAGCCTAATATCGGGCCGATCGGTGCCCGGTCCCCGCCAGGCCGCAAATCGAGGCCGCGGCTTTGCGGCCTACAAGCGCCGAGATCCATCGCGGACGGACGCCTCATCTCTCACCCCCACAGACCTGCCGATGACCTAACCCACCCAGGGGAACCCACCCTCAAGCCCTACTACATCAGGTGGACCCCTCCTGACCCAAAAAACGAGGCCAAAATGCAACAAGGATTCCGGCCTGACCTCCCCTGCATGATGGAGGCCTAATACAACAGGCGCAGGACCCAGAGGTGAGCTCTCTTTTTTTTTAACTACAGGGGGCTGATACAACTCCCAAAATGGGGAAAAACCATGACACCCCGCCACAGTCACGCTCCGGATCCCCCAGAGACAATGAGATGCAAGGGGGTCATAATATACCTGAAATGTTTCGATCGCAAATACACGAAACACAAACCCCTATCAGAACATATACTGCCTCTGCTCCCCCTACACGAGCTCCCAGCCCGAACCCGCACAACAGCTACACGGCTCCCCAACAAGCCACCACACCTATACCTCCACCACCGAACTACCCACAACCACTGAACATTCAAGATCTGAAAACGGTGGCGGAAGATATAAAATCGGCATTAGCAGCGGCCATCACAGATCTAAAGTAAGGACTGCAGATAGTGACAAATCACATAGACAATATTGAATCAACCACTGAACGGCATGATATGGAGCTCCATCAACTACAATCCAAAACATGTCACCAAAACACGTTACTGAGAAACCTCCACCGCCACCTGGAGGACCTTGATAACAGAGGCCGCAGACATAACGTCCGAGTGAGAGGCATACCTGAAGCAATAGAACCGACCAGGATCACCCAGGCCACCATATATATTTTCAATGAACTCCTTGGCCACCCGCCAGAAACTCCCATAGAGTTTGAACGCCTACATAGAGCACTCAGACCAAGAGGCAGAGACTCCGATCCTCCCAGGGATGTCATCGGCCACATTGTCAATTACAGACTCAAGGAAGACATCCTGAGAAACGCAAGACTACGCCGTTCTCTCTTATACCAAGGGACAGAAATTAAAATCTTCCAGGACCTTTCTCCAATAACCCTGAAACACAGAAAAGACCTCCGCCCTCTAGTGGATGAACTTTGCTCAAGAAACATTCAATATAAATGGAAGTTTCCCTTCTGCCTGGCAGCATCTCATCAGGGTCGCACGGCACTACTCAAAGTCCCGGAAGACCTCCCTAACTTCTGTGACACACTTGACCTTCCCAGAGGTTCCGAACTGGTACAGCGACCTACAAGTCTCACACCTGCCCCACGCCTCATCCATGGATACTCTCCCGGTCCGGGACGATTTCCATCTTAGAAGGAGATCTGCCTCTCCGAGACCTCAAAGATCCCCAGGATATGGAAACGGATCCTTCAACAGCAACACGGCATCCCCGATTCACAGACGCCCACATCAGGAAGTAGAAAATTAACTAAAGGTTTTCTGCAACCCCCCACCTGTTCGCCTCTTCAAAATTTGGCTCTCTCTACAAGCCTATAAGCCCATATCGGGACTTTTTCATTTTGTTTTTGTTTATATTACCACGCAATAGTTCCGCATCAAGCGCAAACGCCTTGACCAAGGCTCTACAGTTAAGTGACTTAACCACTGAGGATCCCTGCAACCTCACAGAGATAAACAGCTGGCTCCTTTGCTGAACTTACCCCTAATTGGGACCTCAAGCCCGATCTGACCCACAGATAATACCACTATCCCCTCAGAGACAGCTATACGAAAAAGGAGACCACATAGATAGCCCATCACGGCAATCAACAAAAGAAAGACTCCCCCTTTCCGAGCCATTATCTTTTAGAACCTGAAGCATCTCAGTATCCCGATCCTTCTCTATCCTCTGCTCTCCACCACCATGAAGCAACGGTTGAACTTATAAGTATATACACGTATACAGTAGAGCACTGGTTATTTTATTTTCTTGATGCTGATCCCTCAAAAATCTCTCTCTTTATCTTCCCCTCTCCTCCTATACTTATAACTTGTCTCACTCTGGGATATCCTACTTGGTGTAATGACTATTCTATTCCTCTCCTGTACCTCTGCTCTCGTTCCAGTTGTTTGAAAGTTACGTCTAACAGATGGGGGGCTCGCCTCTTCCTGGAATCCGCGCTGACCGACCTAAAAACACGTAAGCACCAGCTCTATAATTAACATTCTCTCTTCCTGTGAAAACCTCACCCCCTTCCCAAGGTCGAATGACCCAAGACAACTCGACACTTCCATCACTCCCGATAAGAAGAGGATTCTGCCCGACACTTTGAACACACGGTCGGCGCCCCGGGAGGAGGCGAGCCCTCTACAACCCACCCCAGGAATGGGTAAGATTTATATCTCCTTACATTGTGTTGAAACACTCTTAATGGTACTGGTTGAATTCTTTGTATTATGTATTAGACCGTAACCTCAGTGCTCTCCTGAGAAGGTCTTCTCCGGACATCAATGACACTTTACTGATGCTAGAACTGGTAAGATGTCTACCCTAATATTCCCTCCACACACCACTACACACCGATAGACCTAAAATGTCAACCTCTCCTGCCAAGTGTAAAACAACCTTGCCTGGGCTCTCCATAGACACACCTTCTCCTCTCCTAACATAATGTCATTCACCCCCTCACTACATTTATACACCCCTCACACAATGCCTCAATCCATAATCACCAACACAACTCTAAAACCTCAAATCTCAAGGTTTCAATCCCATGCCGTCTGATCCCTACTTTCTTCTCACACCTAACCTTGTTCCCCCATTAGCCCCTTCATATAACTCCGCACGCATAACTCAGAGAGCCACCCTGGGTCAGAAGCCGCACGAACTCCATTCCCCTCTACCATTGAACTCCGGCTGACTACTGGTCACTTCCCCCAAACGGTCTACCCTCCTGGTCTTTGAACTAGACTGGAAACTTGACCGACCCCCTCCAGGAAAAAAAAACAAAAAAAAAAAACAACAAAACATTAGTACAGTTTACTAAGTAAGCCGACTACTGGTCTCACTATGTGCTAAATTAATCCGCGCTATGGTTTTGGGATCAATTGGTACCCACCAATCACCTCAACCTATACAGGTTCCAGGGATGGATGGATGTCCGGGGGCTGCTGCTGGACAGGTACCTAGATAGGATACCCTTAACAGATACTCACAAACAAAATTGCTGCGCCACCCTTAAATCATATATGTACAAACCATAAAATCATATATACTGAGTGTAATAATAAATCAAAATCTCATATGACCATAGTCCAAGATTAAATGGTCCATAGATATAAACAAATTCCAAATATCATAGAGTGCAATTGAATCAATGAAATGTGTAAATGTGACTAAATAATGTGATCAAACATCAAAGTTCATAAATTATAGTCCATCAATAAAGTGCTCCGTGCAATGAAAAGTATAAATGTGACTAAATAATGTGGTCAAACACCAAAGTTCATAAATGAATAGTCCATCAATAAAGTGCTCCGTGCTCAAATAGTGCAAAAAATATTGTAGGTGATCCATGCTCCTCAGTGCCAGTCCCCTTTTGTGACCCCACTCACCAGAATAAATGGACCCCCAGCTTTGCAGTCTGGGGATCGATCAATGCTTAATCCTGGTGTTGGGTATACACGGGTCGTGATCTCTAGCGGGACGGGACCTCCTCCAAAATGCGACTGCAGACCATAGGCTCCAATTAATCATGGATAATTGCGATTTGAAAAAAAGGAACAAAGATAGCCTCCATAGTGAAATACCGTCACTTCTTTTATTCTGCGCAATACATAAAATCACAATCGCTCTTATGACAATATCCTCAATAGTGCTGTGTGCGGCGTTGGTTTGGCGTGCGTTCCACTGATGGCGGACGTGACGTCAGAGGATGTGGACAGCCGGAAATGACGTCAACGCGTTTCGCTTACAAACAAGCATCATCACGGACAATTACCCTGACGTGCCACTACTCTTTTAACGTCTAAGGAGGTCAACACCCCCCCGCCTACCGCACCAATCGGAAACCGTTGTATTTCCTTTCCGATTGGTGCGGTAGGCTGGGGGTGTTGACATTTCATTGATTCAATTGCACTCTATGATATTTGGAATTTGTTTATATCTATGGACCATTTAATCTTGGACTATGGTCATATGAGATTTTGATTTATTATTGCACTCAGTATATATGATTTTATGGTTTGTACATATATGATTTAAGGTTGGCGCAGCAATTTTGTTTGTGAGTATCTGTTAAAGGTATCCTAAATAGGTACCTGTCCAGCAGAAGCCCCCGGACATCCATCCATCCCTGGAACCTGTATAGGTTGAGGTGATTGGTGGGTGCCAATTGATCCCAAAACCATAGCGCGGATTAATTTAGCACATATTTCATCACTTACTTTGAGTGGAGTCTGCAGCTATGGAAATCTTCAATTTTATTAATAACAGGCACTTTAATGCAGATGAATTCTTTTAACAACCCACTAAAGAACACACTGATCTCAATCAGGATTTCAAACAACTTAAAAACGCCCTGGATAAACAAATCAGGGGATGGTGGGATATATTCACTTTATCTAAATATGTGAAGGATGGTATTACACCAAGGAGGCTAAGGTGGGACCTGGCCCCGAATGATGGTGTGGAAGGCTCTAATTTTGATATTGAATGGTTTAAGTTTTTTAATCGGGCAGAGAATAAATTAATGGAAATGTTAATTTCCAGAAAAGAACACAAATTAAAAAATCTTGGCAGTATCATCAATGACATCAAAACCAAGATTGAGCCTTTTTCAGATACAGAGGATTACAAGGAGAGGATGAAACAGTTACAGGAATGTGTAGGGAAATTAGATAAAGATGTCCAAAAGAAAAAAAATGAAAAAATATCTAAGAGATACAAATGACTACCAAAACAAAAAGGTCTATAAATGGCAAATTAAAGTCGAGCAGGAAGGGGCCGTCCCCCCTTCTGCAGGAGAAAATATGGAGGTTGAATCTGTGGTACCCAGATTGGAAACTCCCAAAGTTATCAAGAATACTCCAAGGGGTAGGGAAGGGGTTACCAAGAGAATAGAGACGATGGTCAAAGACCACCTCAGTTCTCACTTCCGGTATACAACAGATTTATCGGATTCTTCTGCCTGCTTACCGTTGTTGTATTATTTGCTTGTGACCTGACCATTCTCTGCCTACTGTCTGATATACCTGATGTTCCTGTATTGACCCGGCTTGTCTCACCTACTCCAGTCTGCTGTATTCAGTATATAGGGTTGCCTCCCTGTACCAAGTGCCCAGCTGTCATCATCTGCAGCTCATCTGGTAAAGATCTGCACTCACCTGCATCTGGTAACCTGTCAGCCTCTACGGCTTCCACCAGGCACTCCTACCCCACTGTGCTCATGTGACTGCTGTCTCCACTCCAGTGGTCAGTAAGCCAGAGTTGTATGAGAGGTCTCCTCCTACGGAAGTCAGGCTCTCCACCAAGGTACATGACAAACATTACAGGCGGGTAGGGGTTCCGTTACAGTGGCAACTCTGCACAAGCTCAATTTTCAGTGAGTTTTAATGCTGAGCATTTCCTCCCTATCACATCTGAGCATCCCATGTGACTATAGAGTCACACATGTGGCTAAATACACAGTGGTAAATGACAGACAACTCCCTCCCTCCTCCTCCATGCCCATTAACCAGCTAAACACAATAGGGGAGAGATATTGCATGTAAATTAATGGTGGCTTCAACTCCCTTTTTTTTCTAAGACACAGGCTGGAGGGATGTGACAAAGCGTGTGACTGGCAGAAATTCACCCACGAATGTTATGGCAAAAAATTATTAAAGATTTAATTTCAAATATATATTTGTATGCCAATTTAAACAGTTTATTGATACTGTTTATTTATTTTGACTCTGTATTCCAAAGGCTGCTTTTTTTTTTTTTTTTTGAACATGTGACCAGTAGCAGATGATTAGAAATTCCTCCTGCTTATGTTTCCCTGCAGACAGCCTGTGAAAGATCTGGGTCATGTGACAGCTGTATATTGATTAGGAAAAAGGTACGTGGATTATTTTTTTATGAAAATATTTACAGTTCCATTATTCACGTAAATATAGAAATACATAGAAATAGATGGGATACTGCAAATTAAACCGTGTGTATTTAGTATCACTTTAAGCTAAGTGGTTTTGTGTTAAGGGGATTAGGATCACAAAACAGACAGCAAAGGCTTGCTGATCTGTCACACTGATTAATGGACACCGATTAATAGATGACTGCCTAATAGTGTTGAGCGAACCCGAACTGTAAAGTTCGGGTCCGTACCGAACTTTGGGGTGTCCGGGACCCGGACCCGGACATTTAAAAAAAAGTTTGGGTTCTAGTTCGGGGTTCTGGTATTTGATTCCACGTGTTGAATAGCTGCCAAGGGCAGCCAATCAACAAGTGTTTCACTGGTTTGCCCTTAGAAGCCATCACAGCCATGCCTACTAATGGTGTGGCTGTGATTGGCCAGTGCATCATGTGACACAGCCTCTATATGGGGCTGGAGTCACCGTGCTGCATGTCATATGCTCTCAGGATAGTTTAGGGAGAGGATGCTGCTGGCTCTGTGAGGGACAGATTGCAGATATTATAGAACATCTCATCCTGCATTACCGAACAATCTGATTGTGGACTAGGTAGAGATACTAGTACTGCTGCTTTGAGGGACAGATTGCAGACCTCATCCTGCTGCACAAAACGATCTGACTGGACTAGGTAGAGTCTGTTGCTTTAAGGGAAAGGTTATTGTTCTAAAATCATCTCCAAGTTCTATAGGGAAAGGTTCCAGCTGTTGCTTTAACCACATCAATAGTGGGCACGAAAACCCCCTTCCTGTCTAGGCCATTTTTCAGATTTCAGCACTATCATAATTTGAATGACAATTACTCAGTCATGCAACACTGTACCCATATGGAATTTGCGTCCTTTTTTTCACACAAATAGAGCTTTCTTTTGGTGGTATTTAATCACAAGTGGGTTTTTTATTTGTTGTGCTATAAATAAAAAATGACTGAAAATTTTGTGAAAAAATGCTTTTTTCTTTGTTTCTGTCAAAAAATTTAGCAAATTAGTGATTTTTCTTCATAAATGTTGGACAAAATTTATACTACTACATATCTTTAGTAAAAATAACCCAAATCGGTGTATATTATTTGGTCCTTGTGAAAGTTATACAGTCTACAAACTATGGTGCCAATCATTGAAAATTGATCACACCTGATGACACCTGATGTACTGAAGGCCTATCTAATTTCTTGAAACTCTAACAAACCAGGAAAGTACAAATACCCCCCAAATGACCCCTTTTTGGAAAGTAGACATTCCAAGGTATTTCGTAAGAGGCATGGTGAATTTTTTGAAGTTGTAATTTTTTCCCACAATTCTTTGCAAAATGAAGATTTTTTTTTCTTTTTTTTTTCACAAAATTGTCATTGTAACGGGTTATTTCTCACACACAGCATATGCATACCAAAAATTACACCCCAAAACACATTCTACTACTCCTCCTGAGTATGGCAATACCACATGTCTGAGACTTTTTCCCAGCCTGGCCACATACAGAGGCTCCACATGCAGGGAGCGCCGCCAGGTATTCTAGGGACATAAATTACACATCTAATGTCATGAAGACCTATCACATTTTGAAGGCCCTGGAGTACCAGGACAATAGGATTGCCCACAAAATGACCCCATTCTGGAAAGCAAACACCCCAACAAATAATCTATGAGGCATAATGAGTCTTTTGAACGGTTCATTTTTTTCCAGTAGTTTTTGGAAAATGTGGGAAAAAAATGAAAACACATTTTTTTTACACAAAGTTGTCCATTTATAAGATATTTCCAACACATAGCATGTACATAGCAAAAATGACACCCCAAAATACATTCTGCTATTCCTCCTGATTATGGCGATACCACATGTGTGAGAGTTTTACACAGCCTGACCACATACAGAGGCCCAACATTGAACTAGCACCTTCAGGCGTTCTACAAGCATAAATTACACATCTCATTTCTCAACCCCCTATTACACTTTTGAAGGTCTTGGAGCACCAGGACAATGGAATTGCCCACAAAATGACCCAATTTTGGAAAGAAAACACCCCAAGGTATAATCTATGAGGAATAATGAGTCTTTTGAACATGTCATTTTTTTCCAGTAGTTTTTGGAAAATGTGGGAAAAAAATGAAAACGCATTTTTTTTTTACACAAAGTTGTCCATTTATATGATATTTCCAACACATAGCATGTACATAGCAAAAATGACACCCCAAAATAGATTCTACTACTCCCCCCGATTATGGCGATACCACATGTGTGAGACTTTTACACAGTCCGGCCACATACAGAGGCCCAACATTGAACTAGCATTTTCAGGCGTTCTACAAGCACAAATTACACATATCAAATAGGCGATCATGCGAACGCAGAATCGCGTTATTGCCGCGAATATGCCTTCTTATATGGGAATAGCTGGTGTCAATTGGGCTTGAAACTGCAGAATCCATTGAAGGCTTGTATGAACATGATTTGCTTGAAAAAGTGTATGGGAACTACCGCAGCAAAATGGAAAATATACTGCTGAATACAATGCAAGGTGTGTTGACATCTGTAGGATCCGAACCTGGAGCTGTAAGCTTTGAATGTATCGGAATAAACAACTACACTATAGACTTGACTACAACCAGACAGAAAAAATACGTTTACTAATCTTGTATTCTCTTCATTCTCTACAAACTAACTGCTGCCACCTTAACTAGTGTGTGATTATTCCAATTGCACACTATAATATGAATGACTATGTACATACCATTGCATGCATTGCAAAAGTTCATAGTATGGAAGCAATCAAACTGATGATGGGCATTGGCTAATTGGTGAATATGCCTTCACATATTTTCAAAATATAAGGCTGCTTACAATGCAAGGTGTGCTGATGACATCCGTAGGATCCGAACCTGGAGCTGTAAGCTTTGAATGTTTCGGAATAAACCTTTACGCTATAGACTTGACCCCAACCAGCCAGAAAATATACATTTACTAATCTTGTATTCTCTTCATTCTCTACAAACTAACTGCTGCCACCTTAACTAGTGTGTGAATATTCCAATTGCACACCATAATATTAATGAATATGTACATACCATTGGATGCATTGCAAAAGTTCATAGTATGGAAGCAATCAAACTGATGATGGGCATTGGCTAATTGGTGAATATGCCTTCACATATTTTCAAAATATAACGCTGCGTACAATGCAAGGTGTGCTGATGACATCCGTAGGATCCGAACCCGGAGCTGTAAGGTTTGAACGTAGTGGAATAAACCACTACGCTATAGAGTTGACTGCAACCAAACAGAAATAATACATTTACTAATCTTGTATTCTCTTCATTCTCTACAAACTAACTGCCGGCACATTAACTAGTGTGTGAATATTCCAATTCCACACTACAATATTATTGAATATATACATACATTGCATAAGTTGATAGTATGGAAGCAATCAAACTGATGGGCATTGCCGAATAAGCCTTCACATATTTTCAGAATATAATGCCAATTACAATGCAAGGTGTAGTGATGGCACCTGTAGGATCCAAACCTGTAGCTGTAAGCTTTGAAAGTATTCGAAGGAACCACTACACTATGAAGTTGATCACAACCAGCCATAGAAAATACATTTAATAATCTTGGATTCTGAAAAATCTCTACAAACTAACTGCCAGCACATTAACTAGTGTGTGATTATTCCAATTCCACATCATAATATTATTGAATATGTACATACCATTGCATGCATAAAGAATTCATAGTATAGAACAAACAAACTGAAGGGCATTGGTGAATATGCGTTCGCATATTTTCAGCATCTAATGCTGAGTACAATGCAAGTTTCAGAAGGTCATACCATGGAACTACTGTGTGAGTAAAGCCTCGTAAACACGGGACAACGATCGTACGTACGATTGTCTCAAATCGTATGTTGGCTGTTGTATCTAGCATACTGACTGCACTGCACGATCA
>BLSH010276318.1:405316-420319 GCA_018402905.1 Glandirana rugosa | reverse complement strand
TGTTACGCAAAAGTAAAAAAGGGGTGTAAAAGGTTTTTGATGACCTTTTTTTACTGTACAAGTTTTCTGAGTAATAAGGGGTATCTAATATACAACCCCACACACGAAAGGTTTTACCCCAGTAAAACACCCGTTAATGTAACAGGACAACGAGGTCCTGGAAGTTTTCACATTATCCACCAACTCTTTACTCTCCACATTAAATACGAACATCTTGCGGCCTTCCACGATCAAGTTACAACCCGGAGACATACACTGGTTTCTTTTAGATTTTTAATTTACACACCTAGTTTTCATTTCTAACACTGTTTTCAGAAGCCGCCTTAGTTTTCTTTTTAACACTGTTTTCAGGAGAACAGCGCCACAACCACACATTTAATTTTTAGATTTTCTTTGGTCACATACAGAGGCCCAACATTGAACTAGCACCTTCCGGCGTTCTACAAGCATAAATTACACCTCTCATTTCTCAACCACCTATTACACTTTTGAAGGTCCTGGAGCAACAGGACAATGTAATTGCCCACAAAATGACCCCATTTTGGAAAGCACACACCCCAACATATAATCTATGGGGAATAATGAGTCTTTTGAACATGTCATTTTTTTCCAGTAGTTTTTGGAAAATGTGGGGAAAAAATGAAAACGCATTGTTTTTACACAAAGTTCTCCATTTATATGATATTTCCAACACATAGCATGTATGTAGCAAAAATGACCTCCCAAATACATTCTACTACTCCCCCTGAATATGTCGATACCACATGTGTAAGACTTTTACACAGCCTGGCCACATACAGAGGCCCAACATTAAACTAGCACCTTCAGGCATTCTACGAGCATAAATTACACATCTCATTTCTCAACCAACCTACCTATTACAATTTTGAAGGTCCTGGAGCACCAGGACAATGGAATTGCCCACAAAATGACCTCGTTTTGCAAAAGCAAACACCTCAACGTATAATCTATGAGGCATAATGAGTCTTTTGAATATGTCATTTTTTTCCAGTAGTTTTTGGAAAAAGTGGGAAAAAAATTAAAACGCTTTTATTTTTACACAAAGTTGTCCATTTATATGATATTTCCAACACATAACATGTACCTAGCAAAAACGACACCCCAAAATACATTCTACTACTCCCCGAGTATGGCAATACCAAATGTGTGAGACTTTACAGGGGATGTTTACTGATAGGTGATGACGGTCTCTGATAGATGATTGGCGATGGTCACTGATGGGTGACTGATGGAGGTTACGGATGGGTGACGGGGGACTGGTGGTGGTCACTGATGAGTGACGGGTGCCTGGCAGTGGTCACTGATGGGTGATGGGTGTCTGGCAGTGGTCACAGATGGGTGATGGGTGTCTGGCAGTGGTCACAGATGGGTGATGGGTGACTGGGGGTGATCACTGATAGGTGACTGGCGGTGGTCACTGATAGATGACGGGTGACTGGCGGTGCTCACTGATAGGTGACGGGTGACTGGCAGTGGTCACTGATGGGTGACGGGTGACTGGCGGTGGTCACTGATTGGTGACGGGTATCTGGCGGTGGTCACTGATGGGTGACGGGTGTCTGGTCGTGGTCACTGATGGGTGACGAGTGACTGGTGGTGGTCACTGATGGGTGCTAGGTGTCTGGCAGTGGTCACTGATGGGTGCCGGGTCTCTGGCAGTGGTCACTGATGGGTGACGGGTGTCTGGCGGTGGTCACTGATGGGTGACGGTGTCTGGCGGTGGTCACTGATGGGTGAGGGTGTCTGGCGGTGGTCACTGATGGGTGACGGGTGACTGGCGGTGGTCACTGATGGGTGACGGGTGATGGCAGTGGTCACTGATGGGTGACTGTCGGTGGTCACTGATGGGTGACTGGTGTCTGGTGGTGGTCACTGATGGGTGATTGGTCACTGATGGGTGATGGGTGACTGGCGATGGTCACTGATGGATGACGGGTGACAGGCCACGGTTAACTGGCGGTGGTCACTGATGGGTGACAGGCCAAGGTCAGTGACGGGTGACAGGCCACGGTCAGTGATGGGTGACAGGCCACGGTCACTGATGTGTGACGGGTGACAGGCCACTGTCCCTGATGTGTGACAGGTGACATGCCACGGTCACTGATGGGTGACACGCCACGGTCACTGAGGTACCTGTGATGCTGTGCTATATACACTACCTGTAATGCTGGCCTGTATGCCCTACCTGTGATGCTGTGCTATATACCCTACCTGTGATGCTGTGCTATATACCCTACCTGTGATCCTGTGCTATATACCCTACCTGTGATGCTGGCCTATATACCCTACCTGACCTTTAATGCTGGCCTATATACCCTGATCTGTGAGGCTGAGCTATGTACTTTGTCCTGTGATGCTGAGCTGTATACTCTGCCCTGTGATTCTGGGGCTGTATACTATGTCCTGTGATGCTGAGCTGTATACTCCGTCCTGTGATGCTGAGCTGTATACTCTGTCCTGTGATGCTGGGGCTGTATACTCTGTCCTGTGATGCTAAGCTGACACTATGGGTGGAAGCAAGTGGAATAAATGGGGCGCAGTGAGTGGATTATATAAGGGGTAAGACTTACGAGAAGTGGGATGGGTCAAAAAGGAGGGGCGGGGTCTGGTGCCCCCCATCCTAAAACTTCACCAGCTGCCACTGTTCATTACCCCAGGTATGTGAGTAAATCATAAACCATTGTTTCTATACCCAGTTCTGTAAGCAAGCTTGTTTTAAGCTCCTCAAAATTGGCACTTTCACCCCCTTCCTGCCCAGGCCATTTTTCAGCTTTCAGTGCTGTCACACTTTGGATGGCAATTGCGTGGTCATGCTACACTGTAATCTTGTGAAATGTTATCATGTTCACACAAATGAAGCTTTCTTTTGGTGGTTTTTACTCACTGCTGTTTTTTTTTTTACTAAAAAAAAAAGACAGAAAATCTTGAAAAAAAAAAGTTTTTGTCAGTAAATGTTGTAAATAATACGTTTTTCTCCTTCATTGATGTGTGCTGATGAGGTGGCACTGATGAACACTGATAGGCTGCACTGATGGGCACTGACGAGGTGACACTTATGGGCACTGATGAGGTAGCACTTATGGGCACTGATTAGGGGGACCAAGATGACTAGGCACTAATATGCCGCACTTATGGGCACTGATGGGTGGCACTGGTGGGCAGTGATAGGTGGCACTGGTGGGTGGCACTGGTGGGCACTGATAGGTGAAACTGGTAGGTACTGATAGGCAGCACTGGAGGGCACAGATAAATGGCACTGGTGGGTATTGATGGGTGGCTCTGATGGGCATCGATGGGCGGCATTGATGGGCAGCAGTGATTGGCTTTGATGGGCATCACTGATAGGCGGCACTATTAGCCAGCACTGACTGACATCACTAAAGGTCACTGATTGGTGGAACTGGTGGGCACTCATTGATGGCACTGGTGGGCACTTATTGCTGGCACTGGGGTGGGCACTGGTGGCACTTATGATAATCAGAGCACTGATGATCAGTACCCTGATTAAATTCGTAGATGTCCTCTGTGAGGAGATGCCACTGATCGGTGTGAGGCGAGGAGCGCCGATTACCGTCACCTCCTTGTTTACATGTGATTGGTCACAGCCAAACACATGGTTAAAGAGCCATGGCCACGGCTCTTTACACAGATTGGGGTCTGTGTTACCAGGATACGGCATGGCCTTGATGGGCGGCTGCGCACCCCCTAGGGCGCACGAGAGCATGCTTTCTGGGATGACATCATATGACATCGTCCCAGAACGAGAGCCACACCGCCCTAACGTCATTTGACAGTGGGTGGGCGGCATGTGATTAAAAACCTTCATAGAGTCATAAGAACACAGTGCATCCTGTTTGAAGACTTATGCGCCGTGTCCTGAGTTTAACCTTATTCTGAGGTTGTATGTTAAATAACTGTGCTTGCTATGTGCAAAGGACAATTTGTCTCAGAAATCAACAGCCTGATCCAGCAAGTCCTGATAAACTGCCAGATGTTCTCAAGGGGAAATTCACATTCTTTTCAAAGGGAACAATTCTTAAATAGAAGTTTGTCATATATCAAGTCACAAGTGTTATCTCATGAGACACCATAATACCAAGGACATGATATATTCCTATAAACGGATTGCAGTAGAACTTTTGCATAAATATTATCGGAAGAATGAAGGAAAGAGTGTTATTGATGAATAAATGATCGTTACATCATCATGACTGATAACCACAAAGATTCTATTTTCCTATAACCAGCAAATCATCCGATATTAACACAAAACAGCAGATAAGTAATAAAGAAAGGCAGCCACCATATTACCTTTAATACAGCTCATATTAACACTATAAGACATATTAAAAGTTCCATATCAAATTTACAGGACAGTCTGAATCTCATTTCTATGACTGTGCTGACAGCTGGACAGGTACAAAATGACCAATTACCGCCCACAATTTAAATAGTCAATCAGGAAACAGTACATATTGGTAGAGGTGTCGACGAAACAGACTTTGACTCCAAATCATATAAAATTCGATGAGGACTCTAGAAAAACAATTTTTTGATCACACTGTGAAGGAAACACTACTGCTGATATTGCTGACCTTTTCCTGCCTGAGACGAACCACAATCTCATCACCGTCATATTTTGAACATTTTTCTTTGGAAGAAGTGGTGAGATATAGGCAAAAGTATCACTACAAACTTTTCTTCCTTTCAAATATCTTGCTCATAGATTGTCACTAGTGTTTTATTATAATTATTATTTACATTGTGTAGTTTGAATTAAGCTGCTAACCTTTTTCCACGTAATCATCTATTTTGTATTCTGACACTGTATGGTGAAATTGGGTGCAGATTTGTGTTGTAACTAGGATGTTATTGTTGGTAGAGTTGAGCGGACACCTGGATGTTCCAGTTCGTTGGGTTTGACCGAACCTTGTGAAACCGTTCAGGTTCGGTACCAAACTCGATCCAAACTTGACCCCGGACACCGAACCCCATTGAAGTCAACGGTGACCCGAACTTTTAGGCACAAAAATGGCTGTAAAAAAGACATGGAAAGGGCTAGAAGGCTGCAAAAGGGAGCAACATGGGGGTAAGAGTAGGACAAGTGCCCTGCAAACAAATGTGGATAGGGAAATAACTTAAAATCACCTAAAAAAAATACAAATGGGAGGAGGAGGTGGATGTGGAGTAGGAGCCTAGAGGTTAACTAGGCCGTCACTGTGACAGTGTAGGCGGAAGTGGCGGTGGTGGAGGAGGAGGAGGAGGAGGAGGAAGAGGAGGAGGAAGAGGAGGAGGAGGTAGCAAACACTGTTTTTTGTTTGTTTGGGTCTTTTGTAGAATTGGGGTAGCCCCCAAAATATTGAGACATATTCAAAAAAAAAAACAAGGATACCAATGGCTGTGTGAGGCCGGTCTAAATGTATATTCTGCATAAGGTACAGACAAGTCTTGTGAGATCCATGCCTGGTTCATTGTAATAAAGGTTAGCTTGTCCACGTTGGCTGTGGACAGGCGGCTGTGCTTGTCTGTGATAAAGCCACAGCTGCGTTGGTGACCTCTTCCTCCTCCTCCTCCTCTGCCTTCGCCTTGTGCTTCCACTGAGCCCCCG
The DNA here is from genome assembly GCA_018402905.1 of Glandirana rugosa. NCBI lineage: Eukaryota > Metazoa > Chordata > Amphibia > Anura > Ranidae > Glandirana > Glandirana rugosa. Next base: position 414,690 of record BLSH010276318.1, on the reverse strand, counting down.
GTGTCATTTAAGAATGCCCTCAGCAGCGCGTCTACCAGAGTGTGCTTGTAGTCGCGCATCTTCCGATCACGCTCCAGTGAGGGAATTAAGGACAGCACATTGTCCTCATGCCGGGGATCCAGCAGGGTGGCCACCCAGTAATCAGCACAAGTTAAAATGTGGGCAACTCGGTTGTCGTTGAGCAGACACCGCAGCATGTAGTTGCTCATGTGTGCCAGGCTTCCCAGAGGCAAAGACAAGCTGTCCTCTGTGGGAGGTGTATCATCTGTGTCCTCTGTATCCCCCCAGTCACTCTCCAGTGATGCCCATGAGCTGCGTTGGGTGCCACCCTGCTGTGAACATGGTTCCTCCTCCTCATCATCATCCTCGTCCTCCTCATCCTCCAGAACTGTCCCCTGGCTTGAAAATTTTTGACCTGGTCTATGCTGGTGCAGGAACCCACCCTCCGAGCCACTTGTGAATGACTGGCCTGATAACCGTGTAAATGACCCCTCTTCCTCCTCCTCCTGTGCCACATCCTCTTCCATCATCGCCCGAAGTGTTTTTTCAAGGAGACATAGAAGTGGGATAGTAATGCTGAGAACAGTATCATCGGCACTGGCCATGTTGGTGGAGTACTCGAAACACCGGAATATGGTACACAGGTCTTGCATGGAGGCCCACTCGTTGGTGGTGAAGTGGTGCTGTTCTGCAGAGAGACTGACCCGTGCGTGCTGCAGCTGAAACTCCACTATTGCCTGCTGCTGCTCTCACAGTCTCTCCAGCATGTGTAAGGTGGAGTTCCACCTTGTGGGCATGTCGCATAGGAGGCGGTGAGCGGGAAGGCCGAAGTTCCGCTGCAGCGCAGACAGGCGAGCAGCAGCAGGGTGAGAACGCCGAAAGCGCGCACAGATGGCCCACACTTTCTGCAGCAGCTCTGACATATCCGGGTAGTTTTTTAGAAATTTCTGCACCACCAAACTCAGCACATGCGCCAGGCAAGGGATGTGCATCAAACCGGCTAGGCCCAGAGCTGCAACGAGATTTCGCCCATTATCGCACACCACCAGGCCAGACTTGAGGCTCAGTGGAAACAACCACTCATTGGTCTGTTGTTCAATACCCGTCCACAGCTCCTGCGCAGTGTGGGGTTTATCCCGCAAACATATCAGTTTTAAAACAGCCTGCTATCCTTTACCCCTGGATGTGCTGAAGTTGATGGTGCAGGTGTTACGCTGAGCGGATGAGGAGGTGGTAGAAGAGGAGGAAGTGCAGTAGGAGGAGGAGGCAACAGGAGGCAAAGAGAAATGCCCTGCAATCCTGGGTGGTGGAAGGACATGCGCCAAACGGCTAGCCGCCTCAGGCCCACCCACCACTACATTTGCCCAGTGTGCAGTTAGCAAGATATAGCGTCCCTGCCCGTACTTACTGGTCCATGTATCAGTGGTTATGTGGACCTTGCCACAGATGGCCTTGCTCAGTGCACACTTGATCTCATCCCCGACTTGTTTGTGCGGGGAAGGGATGGCTCGCCTGGAATAGTAGTGGCGGCTGGGAACCACGTACTGTGGGACAGCCACCGCCATCAGGTTTTTAAAACTGTCCGTGTCCACCAGAGGGAATGACAGCATTTCAAAGGCCAGGAATTTTGAAATGCTGGCATTCAGGGCCAGGGATTGGGGGTGGGTAGGGGGGTACTTCCTCTTTCTCTCCAGTGTTTGGGAGATGGAGAGATGTAAGCTTCCATGGGACCATGTGGAAATGCTTGGGGACTGTGGGTGGGTGGGTGATTTCTGGGTGGCAGGTGACACTGGCACTGTAGAGGTTGAGGAAGAGGCTGAGGCAGCAGCAGAAGAGGAAGCAGGAGGAGGCCGAGACCATTCTTTGATTTTGAGGTACTTATTCCACTGCAGCAAGTGTTTTGCATTTAGATGCCTGGTCAGGTTTAGAACATTTGTGCCTCGCTTCAGCCTCTCATTGACAGTGTGCAAACCACTTGTGTCTTGTAGTCAGCACATTGTCTGAAGAACTGCCACGCTGGGGAACGCTTTTGAGCTGCCTTTGGTGTGCTAGGTCCCTGGGTGCGTGGGTAGCACCCTATTGTCTAGGGGACGCTCGCTCCGCTTTTGCAACCTGCTTCCTCTTTTGCTGTGCTGGTGCCTCTGTGCGACCACCACCTCTTCCTCCAAACTGCACACGTCACCTGCATGACCTTCATTCCATGTGGGGTCTAGGACCTCATCATCCTCCACATCATCTTCCATCCACCCTTCACCACTGTCCTCCTTGTCAGTCTGCACACTGAGGAAAGCCGCAGCAGTTGGCACCTGGGTTTCATCATCATCATCATCACAGACGTGCTGCCATGGTGTTCCATGTCCTCATCCTGAACCAGAAGTGGTTGGGCATCAGTGCACTCAATGTCTTCCACTTCGGGGCCAGGGCTATGTGGATGGCCCATGGAAAGCACAGCAGCAGAGTCATCAAAAAGCATAAGAGACTGCTGCATGACTTGGGGCTCAGACTGCTTGGCTGATTTACAAGGGGCTGAGGTGAAAGACAGATGGCCATGGGGTTCAGGTGCCAACTCTGAGCTTTCATCAAGGGACCAGGTGGGAGACAATGTGAAGGAACTGGAGGCATTGTCAGCCACCCAATCTACTATCGCCTGTACTTTTAACTCTTGGCGTGCTTGATTTGTGCTCGCCTGTTGTCAAATGTCAGCTGCGCCTGGATGTATCTTACTGTTCAACAATGTTTCTCATACATATTATATTATCTATGCATATGGTGAAATTGGGTTATGTACTGACATATAAAATGCAAAAATTCATGTTACTTGTAGTCCATAAATTCTGAATTTATGGACTACAAGTAACATGAATTTTTGCATTTTATTTGTTTATTTATAAGCTATTTGAAGCAAATTTTATGCGATTATTTTAATCGATATATATGCGATTATTTTAAGCAACATATATGATCATTTGAATGACAAGATTTTACAAGGAATAATATATGAATTTTAAGTACTGTAAAAAGCATTATAAGATATACCAAAACAGACAGCACATTCAGGTGTTAAGTCAGTACAAGTAAAATTAACCAAATAGTCGCTGCTGACACTAACCAATGGAGTGCAAAGAGCACATAAGCACACTAAGAGTTATATGTCAGTACATAACCCAATTTCACTATATGCATAGATAATATAATATGTATGAGAAACATTGTTGAACAGTAAGATACATCCAGGCGCAGCTGACATTTGACAACGGGCGAGCACAAATCAAGCACGCCAAGAGTTAAATGATATCATAGAGCACAGTAAACCAACACAGCAGCAGCCGGATAAAGGCAGGAACCAATTACACACCCAAAAATAATCAATAGAGCGCTGGGTATAGGGATAATCTCCAAACCACCCTTAATTTAAATAGTATCGCCTGTACTTGTTCTAGCCTCACCATTCGTTGAGTGGCATTTGGGCCTACCGTATAACGTTGAAGGTTCTGTCGGCTACCTGAGGAAGGTGTTTCACTTATGCATGTAGCTGGCACAGATCGACCACGTCCTCTCCTTGCAACAGGAGCTACAGCAAGACCACCAACACCAGCAGCACCAGCAGCACCACGACCACCACCACGTCCCTTATTTGACGCTCTCCTCATTCTGGACACAAATGTACTATGTAGCACTATTTATTAATACAAAAAAAAAGAATAATAAATTATTATTATTATTTTTTTTTAACAAAAGAAAATTGTAGATGCTCACACCAGCAGCAGGAACCTCTCCCTACACCAGTATGAGATGATTTTAGAACGATAATCTGTCTTTCACAGCACCGACAGGAACCTGTCCCTACTGCAGTATGAGATGATTTTAGAACGATAAACTCTCCCTCAAAGCACCAACAGGAACCTGGCCCAAATGCAGTAGTAGTTGTTTTTAAAATGATAAACTCTCCCTCAGAGCACCAACAGGAACCTGGCCCTATTGCAGTAGTAGTAGTTTTTAGAATGATAAACTCTCCCTCAGAGCACCAGAAGGAACCTGGCCCTATTGCAGTAGTAGTTGTATTTAGAACGATAAACTCTCCCTCAGAGCACCAACAGGAACAAGGCCCTAATGCAGTTGTAGTTGTTTTTAGAACTATAAACTGTCCCTCAGAGCACCAACAGGAACCTGGCCCTAATGCAGTTGTAGTTGTTTTTAGAACGATAAACTCTCCCTCAAAGCACCAACAGGAACCTGGCCCTAATGCACTAGTAGTTTTTTTAAGAACGATAATCTCTCCCTCAGAGCACAAACAGGAACCTGGCCCTAATGCAGTTGTAGTTGTTTTCAGAACAATAACCTGTCCCTCAGAGCACCAACAGGAACCTGGCCCTAATGCAGTTGTAGTTGCTTTTAGAAAGACAATCTCTCCCTCAGAGCACCAACAGGAACCTGGCCCTATTGCAGTAGTAGATGTTTTTAGAACGATAAATTCTCCCTCAAAGCACCAACAGGAAAAAGGCCATATTGCAGTAGTAGATGTTTTTAGAACAATGAACTCTCCCTCAGAGCACCAAGAGGAACCTGGCCCTAATGAAGTTGTAGTTGTTTTTAGAACGATAAACTGTCCCTCAGAGCACCAACAGGAACCTTACCCTAATGCAGTTGTAGTTGTTTTTAGAACGATAAACTCTCCCTCAAAGCACCAACAGGAACCTGGCCTTAATGCAGTTGTAGTTGTTTTTAGAACGATAAACTCTCCCTCAGAGCACAAACAGGAACCTGGCCCTATTGCAGTAGTAGTTGTTTTTAGAATGATAATCTCTCCCTCAGAGCACCAACAGGAACCTGGCCCTAATGCAGTTGTAGTTGTTTTTAGAACGATAAACTCTGCCTCAGAGCACCAACAGGAACCTGGCCCTATTGCAGTAGTAGTTGTTTTTAGAACAACAAACTCTCCCTCAAAGCACCAACAGGAACAAGGCCCTATTGCAGTAGTAGTTGTTTTTAGAACGATAAACTCTCCCTCAAAGCACCAACAGGAACAAGGCCCTATTGTAGTAGTAGTTGTTTTTAGAACAATAAACTCTCCCTCAAAGCACCAACAGGAACAAGGCCCTATTGCAGTAGTAGTTGTTTTTAGAACGATAAACTCTCCCTCAGACCACCAACAGGAACCTGGCCCTATTGCAGTTGTAGTTGTTTTTAGAATGATAAACTGTCCCTCAGAGCACCAACAGCAACCTGGCCCTAATACAGTTGTAGTTGTTTTTAGAATGATAAACTGTCCCTCAAAGCACCAACAGGAACCTGGCCCTAATGCAGTTGTAGTTGTTTTTAGAATGATAAACTCTCCCTCAAAGCATCAACAGGAACGTGGCCCTAATGCAGTTGTGGTTGTTTTTAGAATGATAAACTGTCCCTCAGAGCACCAACAGGAACCTGGCCCTAATGCAATAGTAGTTGTTTTTAGAAAGATAATCTCTCCCTCAGAGCACAAACAGGAAACTGGCCCTAATGAAGTTGTAGTTATTTTTAGAATGATAAACTGTCCCTCAGAGCACCAACAGGAACCTGGCCCTAATGCAGTTGTAGTTGTTTTTAGAACGATAAACTGTCCCTCAGAGCACCAACAGGAACCTGGCCCTAATGCAATAGTAGTTGTTTTTAGAAAGATAATCTCTCCCTCAGAGCACAAACAGGAAACTGGCCCTAATGCAGTTGTAGTTGTTTTTAGAACAATAAACTCTCCCTCAAAGCACCAACAGGACCCTGGCCCTAATGCAGTTGTAGTTGTTTTTAGAACGATAAACTCTCCCACAAAGCACCAACAGGAACCTGGCCCTAATGCAGTTGTAGTTGTTTTTAGAACGATAAACTGTCCCTCAGAGCACAAACAGGAACCTGGCCCTATTGCAGTAGTAGTTGTTTTTAGAATGATAAACTGTCCCTCAGAGCACCAACAGGAACCTGGCCCTATTGCAGTAGTAGTTGTTTTTAGAATGATAAACTCTCCCTCAGAGCACCAACAGGAACCTGGCCCTATTGCAATAATAGTTGTTTTTAGAACAATAAACTCTCCCTCAAAGCACCAACAGGAACAAGGCCCTATTGCAGTAGTAGTTGTTTTTAGAACGCTAAACTCTCCCTCAAAGCACCAACAGGAACAAGGCCCTATTGTAGTAGTAGTTGCTTTTAGAACAATAAACTCTCCATCAAAGCACCAACAGGAACAAGGCCCTATTGCGGTAGTAGTTGTTTTTAGAACGATAAACTCTCCCTCAGACCACCAACAGGAACCTGGCCCTAATGCAGTTGTAGTTGTTTTAGAATGATAAACTGCCCCTCAGAGCACCAACAGCAACCTCGTCCTAATGCAGTTGTAGTTCTTTTTAGAACAATAAACTGTCCCTCAGAGCACCAACAGGAATCTGGCCCTAATGCAGTTGTAGTTGTTTTTAGAATGATAAACTCTCCCTCAAAGCATCAACAGGAACGTGGCCCTAATGCAGTTGTGGTTATTTTTAGAACGATAAACTGTCCCTCAGAGCACAAACAGGAACCTGGCCCTATTGCAGTAGTAGTTGTTTTTAGAATGATAAACTGTTCCTCAGAGCACCAACAGGAACCTGGCCCTAATGCAATAGTAGTTGTTTTTAGAAAGATAATCTCTCCCTCAGAGCACAAACAGGAAACTGGCCCTAATGCAGTAGTAGTTGTTTTTAGAACGATAATCTCTCCCTCAGAGCACAAACAGGAACCTGGCCCTAATGCAGTTGTAGTTGTTTTTAGAACGATAAACTCTCCCTCAAAGCACCAACAGGAACCTGGCCCTAATGCAGTTGTAGTTGTTTTTAGAACGATAACCTGTCCCCCAGAACATCAACAGGAACGTGGCCCTAATGCAGTTGTGGTTGTTTTTAGAACGATAAACTGTCCCTCAGAGCACAAACAGGAACCTGGCCCTATTGCAGTAGTAGTTGTTTTTAGAATGATAAACTGTCCCTCAGAGCACCAACAGGAACCTGGCCCTAATGCAATAGTAGTTGTTTTTAGAAAGATAATCTCTCAACTGGCCCTAATGCAGTTGTAGTTATTTTTAGAACGATAAACTGTCCCTCAGAGCACCAACAGGAACCTGACCCTAATGCAGTTGTAGTTGTTTTTAGAATGATAAACTGTCCCCCAGAGCACCAACAGGAACCTGGCCCTAATGCAGTTGTAGTTGTTTTTAGAACGTGAAACTCTCCCTCAAAGCACCAACAGGAACCTGGCCCTAATGCAGTTGTAGTTGTTTTTAGAACGATAAACTGTCCCTCAGAGCACAAACAAGAACAAGGCCCCATTGCAGTAGTAGTTCTTTTTAGAACGATAAACTGTCCCTCAGAGCACCAACAGGAACGTGGCCCTAATGCAGTAGTAGTTGTTTTTAGATGATAATCTCTCCCTCAGAGCACAAACAGGAACCTGGCCCTAATGCAGTTGTAGTTGTTTTTAGAACGATAAACTGTCCCTCAGAGCACCAACAGGAACCTGGCCCTAATGCAGTTGTAGTTGTTTTTAGAACAATAAACTGTCCCTCAGAGCACCAACAAGAACCTGGCCCTAATGCAGTAGTAGTTGTTTTTAGAAAGATAATCTCTCCCTCAGAGCACAAACAGGAAACTGGCCCTAATGCAGTTGTAGTTATTTTTAGAACGATAAACTGTCCCTCAGTGCACCAACAGGAACCTGGCCCTAATGCAGTAGTAGCTGTTTTTAGAATGATAATCTCTCCCTCAGAGCACCAACAGGAACCTGGCACTAATGCAGTTGTAGTTGTTTTTAGAACAATAAACTCTCCCTCAAAGCACCAACAGGAACCTGGCCCTAATGCAGTTGTAGTTGTTTTTAGAACGATAAACTGTCCCTCAGAGCACAAACAGGAACCTGGCCCTATTGCAGTAGTACTTGTTTTTAGAATGATAAACTCTCCCTCAGAGCACCAACAGGAACCTGGCCCTATTGCAATAATAGTTGTTTTTAGAACAATAAACTCTCCCTCAAAGCACCAACAGGAACAAGGCCCTATTGCAGTAGTAGTTGTTTTTAGAACGATAAACTCTCCCTCAAAGCACCAACAGGAACAAGGCCCTATTGTAGTAGTAGTTGCTTTTAGAGCAATAAACTCTCCATCAAAGCACCAACAGGAACCTGGCCCTAATGCAGTTGTAGTTGTTTTAGAATGATAAACTGTCCCTCAGAGCACCAACAGCAACCTCGCCCTAATGCAGTTGTAGTTCTTTTTAGAACAATAAACTGTCCCTCAGAGCACCAACAGGAATCTGGCCCTAATGCAGTTGTAGTTGTTTTTAGAATGATAAACTCTCCCTCAAAGCATCAACAGGAACGTGGCCCTAATGCAGTTGTGGTTGTTTTTAGAATGATAAACTGTCCCTCAGAGCACAAACAGGAACCTGGCCCTATTGCAGTAGTAGTTGTTTTTAGAATGATAAACTGTTCCTCAGAGCACCAACAGGAACCTGGCCCTAATGCAATAGTAGTTGTTTTTAGAAAGATAATCTCTCCCTCAGAGCACAAACAGGAAACTGGCCCTAATGCAGTAGTAGTTTTTTTTAGAACGATAATCTCTCCCTCAGAGCACCAACAGGAACCTGGCCCTAATGCAGTTGTAGTTATTTTTACAACAATAAACTGTCCCTCAAAGCACCAACAAGAACCTGGCCCTAATGCAGTAGTAGTTGTTTTTAGAAAGATAATCTCTCCCTCAGAGCACCAACAAGAACCTGGCCCTAATGCAGTTGTAGTTGTTTTTAGAACGATAAACTCTCCCTCAAAGCACCAACAGGAACCTGGCCCTAATGCAGTTGTAGTTGTTTTTAGAACGATAAACTGTCCCTCAGAGTACCAGCAGGAACCTGGCCCTAATGCAGTTGTAGTTGTTTTTAGAACTATAACCTGTCCCCCAGAGCACCAACAGGAACCTGGCCCTAATGCAATAGTAGTTGTTTTTAGAAAGATGATCTCTCCCTCAGAGCACAAACAGGAAACTGGCCCTAATGCAGTTGTAGTTATTTTTAGAACGATAAACTGTCCCTCAGTGCACCAACAGGAACCTGGCCCTAATGCAGTAGTAGTTGTATTTAGAATGATAATCTCTCCCTCAGAGCACCAACAGGAACTTGGCACTAATGCAGTTGTAGTTGTTTTAGAACAATAAACTCTCCCTCAAAGCACCAACAGGAACCTGGCCCTAATGCAGTTGTAGTTGTTTTTAGAACGATAAACTGTCCCTCAGAGTACCAGCAGGAACCTGGCCCTAATGCAGTTGTAGTTGTTTTTAGAACTATAACACCATGAGACCCCCTGTCAAATAGCAAGATTTTTGTTGATGT
>BLSH010276318.1:386227-405306 GCA_018402905.1 Glandirana rugosa | reverse complement strand
AGTAAGATTTTTGTTGATGTTGACGTAATCCCGGTCCAAGGACAACCACGAGACTCCCTGTCAAATAACAAGATCTTTGTTGATGTTGACATAATCCCGTTCCAACGACAACCACGAGACTCCCTGTAACGATAAACTGTCCCTCAGAGCACCAACAGGAACCTGGCCCTATTGCAATAGTAGTTGTTTTTAGAATAATAAACTCTCCCTCAAAGTACCAACAGGAACAAGGCCCTATTGCAGTAGTAGTTGTTTTTAGAACGATAACCTCTCCCTCAAAGCACCAACAGGAACAAGGCCCTATTGTAGTAGTAGTTGCTTTTAGAATGATAAACTGTCCCTCAGAGCACCAACAGCAACCTTGCCCTAATACAGTTGTAGTTGTTTCTAGAACAATAAACTGTCCCTCAGAGCACCAACAGGAACCTGGCCCTAATGCAGTTGTAGTTGTTTTTAGAATGATAAACTCTCCCCCAAAGCATCAACAGGAACGTGGCCCTAATGCAGTTGTGGTTGTTTTTAGAACGATAAACTGTCCCTCAGAGCACAAACAGGAACCTGGCCCTAATGCAGTTGTAGTTGTTTTTAGAACGATAAACTGTCCCCCAGAGTACCAACAAGAACCTGGCCCTAATGCAGTAGTAGTTGTTTTTAGAAAGATAATCTCTCCCTCAGAGCACCAACAGGAACCTGGCCCTAATGCAGTTGTAGTTGTTTTAGAACGATAAATTCTCCCTCAAAGCACCGACAGGAACCTGGCCCCAATGCAGGTGTAGTTGTTTTTAGAACGATAAACTGTCCCTCAGAGTACCAACAGGAACCTGGCCCTAATGCAGTTGTAGTTGTTTTCAGAACAATAACCTGTCCCTCAGAGCACCAACAGGAACCTGGCCCTAATGCAGTTGTAGTTGTTTTTAGAACAATAAACTGTCCCTCAGAGCACCAACAAGAACCTGGCCCTAATGCAGTAGTAGTTGCTTTTAGAAAGACAATCTCTCCCTCAGACACCAACAGGAACCTGGCCCTATTACAGTAGTAGTTGTTTTTAGAACGCTAAACTGTCCCTCAGAGCACCAACAGGAACCTGGCCCTATTGCAATAGTAGTTGTTTTTAGAATAATAAACTCTCCCTCAAAGTACCAACAGGAACAAGGCCCTATAACAGTAGTAGTTGTTTTTAGAACGATAACCTCTCCCTCAAAGCACCAACAGGAACAAGGCCCTATTGTAGTAGTAGTTGCTTTTAGAACAATAAACTCTCCCTCAAAGCACCAACAGGAACAAGGCCCTATTGCAGTAGTAATTGTTTTTAGAACGATAAACTCTCCCTCAGACCACCAACAGGAACAAGGCCCTAATGCAGTTGTAGTTGTTTTTAGAATGATAAACTGTCCCTCAGAGCACCAACAGCAACCTTGCCCTAATGCAGTTGTATTTTTTTCTAGAACAATAAACTGTCCCTCAGAGCACCAACAGGAACCTGGCCCTAATGCAGTTGTAGTTGTTTTTAGAATGATAAACTCTCCCCCAAAGCATCAACAGGAACGTGGCCCTAATGCAGTTGTGGTTGTTTTTAGAACGATAAACTGTCCCTCAGAGCACAAACAGGAACCTGGCCCTATTGCAGTAGTAGTTGTTTTTAGAATGATAAACTGTCCCTCAGAGCACCAACAGGAACCTGGCCCTAATGCAATAGTAGTTGTTATTAGAAAGATAATCTCTCAACTGGCCCTAATGCAGTTGTAGTTATTTTTAGAACGATAAACTGTCCCTCTGAGCACCAACAGGAACCTGGCCCTAATGCAGTTGTAGTTGTTTTTAGAACGATAAACTGTCCCCCAGAGCACCAACAGGAACCTGGCCCTAATGCAATTGTAGTTGTTTTTAGAAAGTGAAACTCTCCCTCAAAGCACCAACAGGAACCTGGCCCTAATGCAGTTGTAGTTGTTTTTAGAACGATAAACTGTCCCTCAGAGCACAAACAAGAACAAGGCCCTATTGCAGTAGTAGTTCTTTATAGAACGATAAACTGTCCCTCAGAGCACCAACAGGAACCTGGCCCTAATGCAGTAGTAGTTGTTTTTAGACGATAATCTCTCCCTCAGAGCACAAACAGGAACCTGGCCCTAATGCAGTTGTAGTTGTTTTTAGAACGATAAACTGTCCCTCAGAGCACCAACAGGAACCTGGCCCTAATGCAGTTGTAGTTGTTTTTAGAACGATAAACTGTCCCTCAGAGCACCAACAGGAACCTGGCCCTAATGCAGTAGTAGTTGTTTTTAGACGATAATCTCTCCCTCATAGCACAAACAGGAACCTGGCCCTAATGCAGTTGTAGTTGTTTTTAGAACGATAAATTCTCCCTCAAAGCACCGAGAGGAACCTGGCCCCAATGCAGGTGTAGTTGTTTTTAGAACGATAATCTGTCCCTCAGAGTACCAACAGGAACCTGGCCCTAATGCAGTTGTAGTTGTTTTTAGAACAATAAACTGTCCCTCAGAGCACCAACAGGAACCTGGCCCTAATGCAGTTGTAGTTGTTTTTAGAACAATAAACTGTCCCTCAGAGCACCAACAAGAACCTGGCCCTAATGCAGTAGTAGTTGCTTTTAGAAAGACAATCTCTCCCTCAGAGCACCAACAGGAACCTGGCCCTAATGCAGTTGTAGTTGTTTTTAGAACGATAAACTCTCCCTCAAAGCACCAACAGGAACCTGGCCCTAATGCAGTTGTAGTTGTTTTTAGAACGATAAACTGTCCCTCAGAGCACCAACAGGAACCTGGCCCTACTGCAGTTGTAGTTGTTTTTAGAACGATAAACTGTACCTCAGAGCACCAACAGGAACCTGGCCCTAATGCAGTAGTAGATGTTTTTAGAAAGATAATCTCTCCCTCAGAGCACAAACAGGACCTTGGCCCTAATGCAGTTGTAGTTGTTTTTAGAACGATAAACTGTCCCTCGGAGCACCAACAGGAACCTGGCCCTAATGCAGTTGTAGTTGTTTTTAGAATGATAAACTGTCCCTCAGAGCACCCACAGGGACGTTTCCCTAATGCACTATAAGATGGTACTGAATGCTAATGTGTCCCTCACAGAACCGCAATGAAGGTCTCCCTAATGCAGTCTGAGAGGGTTGTGAACGCTAATCTTTCCCTCACAGCAGCGGCATGAAGCTCTCCCTATTCTAGTCTGAGACGATCTGACACGCGGCGCTACGTGACTCCAGCCCCTTATAGAGGCTGGGTCACATGATGCACTGGCCAATCACAGCCATGCCATTAGAAGGTATGGCTGTGATGGCTTCTAAGGGCAAACTAGTGAAAAGCTTGTTGATTGGCTGCCCAGCAGCTATAGAAAAGGCGGCAAAAATACCCGAATACCGAACCCGATCCCAGACTTTTTTTTTAATGTCCGGGATCGGGTTCTGGGCACGGACACCCCAAAGTCCGGTACGATCCCGAATTTTACAGTCGAGGTTCGCTCAACTCTAATTGTTGGTATACCAGGTTGTTTGTTTATTGTTCCTGCAATTGAGCAAACCTATTGTACTATGAACGTATTTGATTGTAGTAGTGTTTTGTTTTTTTGAGATCCATCTCTTGCTTTCCTACAACCACGGAAAGTGAGAAACTGTTTCAAGAATGTTAGGATATTTTATAATTTTTATAATCACCAGTCATTTTAGTTTTATATCTATATATATAAATATACTTGTATTTTAATAAATTATCTTTATGTATTAATCTAATTGGGAGATATTTGTATATTTGGTAAGAAATCACCATAGTTAAAGAATTCAGGAAATGTGATTGTTGTGGTGTACTGTTGAGTGCCTGTACTCAATGTTTATTTTTATTAAACTATTTAGTATTTGCCCTAAATTGCTGGAGGCACTGTCTAGTAATTCTATTTATAATTCAGACACCTCCCTTTTATTAATAATTTGTCATTCACAAAACTCCTCCTTTTAATTTCATTATATTATTTTCCACATGTAACATCACAACCAGATTCTTATACCACTATACATTTATAACAACATAAGTAGCGGACTGTCTTTAATACCACACATCAAGGCTACTTACGTCTGCTAATTCGGCCAATAAAACATTTATGCCAGTTTGTGATTTGTTATTTGTATAAAGTTGCCAATATGTTGAAATTCTTTCCATAATCTATCACAATAGGGAACATGCAAACTTTACTCTAAATATATAGTTATTGGCAATATTTAAACTGAGAATGATGTTTGACCTGCTTAACATTTCATGATGAGCAAAGTCCTTCCCATTTGTCTCTTTTATTCTTAAGTATTGCATTACCTTTTTCAGTCGCAATCCACTGCAATAACCAGAATCAAGCTTCCTATACTCTCTTATAGAAAAGATAGATCAGCATGGAGACTCCATACACATCAGCTCAAACCTACATTGAGGAGTTTGACCCTGTGGTATACCACAGAACATATTATCACCCTGAAGAAAGAACTATACCTGGAGAAAGGCTTGATTTTGCATTGCGGAACTTTCATGAAACTTTCACTACAGGTAAACAAATGACTGCTTTATTAACACTTTTTTATACTACCGTATATACTCGTGTATAAGTCGAGTTTTTTGACACGGATTTTGTGTCAAAAAACCGAGATTCGTCTTATACGCGAGCCAACAGCCGGTACGAGCGCGGGGGAACATTCCGCGGGCACCCGCGGCGGCTGAGATGCATTCCAGGGATTCCAGGGATGCCGTCACGTCCGCTGACGGCCTGCTGGAGGGCGGAACTTCAGCTCAGTCATACTTGCGACGTGACTGGGCTGAAGGTAAGGGCAGAGGACATAGGCACTTCCTATGAATGGAATAAGGCTGCCGTGTCCTGCTTATGTAAATGTAAAGGAAAAGAAAACAGTTTGGCAATTCCATTAACTAACCATATTAACCCTTATTGTGTGAACAATAAGGGTTAATATGGTCAGATATTCAAATGACAAAACTGTTTTTTTTTTTTTTATGTGAAGAACACAGCAGCCTTATTCAATACATAGGAAGTAAGTATACTGTACTGTAAAAAATAAACAGTTGTACATACACACACACACACACTCCCGATTACATGGCCACTTCCTATGTTAGGGTCCCTAGACGGATTTGGGGTCTTTTAGACCCCAAATCTCTTCTAAAGAGGACCTGTCATTAAAAAAAATAATGTAATGTCTTTTTGGTACATACAACCTACTGATGCCTCATTGGTAATTTTTTTTTGGCATCTATTTTTATCTTTGAAATTTACCAGTGGCTGCTGCATTTGCCACTTAGGCTTATACGTGAGTCAATAAGTTTTCCCATATTTTTTGGGCAAAAGTAGGGGGGTCAACTTATACACGGGTCGACTTATACACGAGTATATACGGTATATATATATATATATATATATATATATATATATATTATACTATAGTTCACACTATGAATCGCAATTCACATATGATTCAGTATGGTGCGATATGAGCCCATTAATTTTGAATGGGCTGAAATTGCACTGTAATACACCAAAAGTAGTGCATGCACTACTTTTGAAAAAAATACACTCTAACCAAATCACATGGCACTTTTTGTAACATCCGATCTGATGCAGGCAAATGCATTGGGGTTGATTTACTAAAACTGCAGAGTGCAAAATTTGTTGCTCTTCACAAAAACCAATCAGCTTCTATTTTTTTTTTTTTTTGTCAAAGCTTAATTGAACAAGCTTAAATTGGAAACTGATTGGCTATGCACAGCTACACCAGATTTTTCACTCTTCCGTTTTAGTAAATCAACCCCATTATATTAGCGACCTGCGTTTTAGGGTGTCATTAACTTAAAATTCACATCCGCTGCAGATTGCAACTGCAGTGCATTTTGAGTGCGGTGTGGGAAACGCACACAGAAGACAGCTTTCCCACACCACGTTCTAGTGTGAACATAACCTTAGCCTTATTAATGCAATGATTATCACACAAATTGTACTCCATCCATTTCATCAGTGTCGCACAATTGTACAGGCTCTCCTCCTGTCTGAAATGGCTTACTCTGATTTCAGTGCAAATTGTGAGCTTCTTAGGTAAATTATTTTAAAATTAGGTTAAAAAAAAATACAAAAATTGTTCCATTTGTGGTTATACGTGTAGTGCTTACCCCTACAGGAGTCACTGGATATGTTGGGCCCTCTGTTCTTGTGCCCATGCAAACAGCTCTATACTCTCTTACACACCTGGTTCGGATGAGGAGGTGGTTGCAGATACGTTTGTGTATGTATGTGTATATAAATAAGTATATACATATATATAAATATATAGACACAGATGAATGTGGAGAAAAACTGAGCAATGGTACATCAATCAGAAAAATATTGTACTATACAGGTCAAACAGCATCAGATAGTGACAGCAACAGCTGAACAGTTTACTAGACAGGCAGCAAGCAGTACATTTCCAAGGGTGTAACTTTTTTCTTTCACCTGCTATGGGCAATCCTAACTAGGGAAAGAACTTATGGGGTATTTCCATTGTTATTGATAAAGAAACACCAGATATGTCTGTTAGTAAATTAGTGATGTGTGAGAAGATTGATGGAGTGAGCCGAGGTGTAGAGAGATAGATTTGGGTGTCGTCAGCGTAGGAATGGTATTGAAAGATATGGAAGGCTATCAGCTGACACAGGGCAGAGGTGAAGATTGAGGATAGGAGAAGTCCAAGAACAGAACATTGGGGGATCCTGATGGAGAAAGGAAGAGGAGGAAGTAGAATCGTAAGTGACACTGAAGGTGTGGTGGGATAGGATGAGAGCCAGCGAAGAGCACAGTCATAGAGACCAAAGGAGTAAAGAAAGAAATAGGTTTAGCAACCTTGTCTATAGTAGCACAGTTGAATAAGGGGAATAGGGATGGACCCGATGTTCGCAGTCAAATGTAAGTTTGACTCGAACATTGGGCATTCGCTGAACTTAGCACATTATGGGCCGCTCGCGACGAATTCGGCTGCCGTGGAGTGCCGCATAAAGCATTGAGATCACAGCGTGCACAGCTCCTCCCCAATGGGAGGGCTCCCGCCGTCTGATATCTTTTTGCTTTGACAGTTTATTTATATGCAAGGGCAGGGCCACCTGGTGATGTAAGTGGTCAAAGCAAAAAGAGATCAGACGGCGGTAGCTCTCCCATCGGGGAGGAGCTGTTTCGGCAGGTTTTTTGTGTTGTTTTTTCAGGTTGTCGCGTGCCCTGATTGACGATGGATTATAACGGGGGACACTTTTTTCTTTTTTAACCTCTCTGGTGATATTCCTGAGTGTGGTTCAGGGTTAATTTTCACTGCCGAAAGCGGTAACCCCGAGCCACACTCGGGATTACACATTTAAATGCCTCCAATGTACTTACCCTGTCCCTGCGATCCCGCAATGCCCTCTGACGGTGTCACCCGCCCGATGTATAAAGGTTCCGGGCGTGATGTATGGGGGTGAGGCCGGCGGGAATTTCAAAAAGTTGTAAACACAAACATATACAGAATACATTGTAATCTGTTGATTGCATACTGTATCAAATCAGTACACCTCAGATTTGTCCCCAGTGCTTTGTCCAGTGCCCTGCCTACACCTGCACTGTTCTTTGTACCTGGAAAATTGAGAGCATCCATGGCATCCAAAAGGTGTCCATCTGCACCAAAAAGTGCTTTTGGACCAGCTAGGGGACAGTGATAGTGAATTAGAACCATTTGAAGAATGGAGCTATAGTGATTTGTGGGGCACTTCGTCATCAGAGTCTGAAAGTGACGACAGTGATAATTCTGCGACCAAGTTCAGTGATGTGCGCACCTGGTGCTCTATTGACTGCAATGCGGATCACGCAGCACCCCCAAGATTCCAATTTACTGGAGCACCTGGTATGGAAGTGAACGTTGGACGACAACCCCTTGGCGTACTTACAACTATTTGAGGTTATTGAATAAATAGTTACCGAGACAAACCGGTCAGAGAGCAACAATCAGCTACTACTCATCGGAGCGTTTCAAGAAGTAGAGAGTGGGAACCAGTGACCAAAGAGGACATTTGGAAATTTCTGGGCCTTATAATTCTTCAGGGAGAGGTGGGGAAACCCCTGCAGAAAAGGTATTGGACAACAAATAAATTACTTGCCACTTCATTGTCGGAGTACAAATTTTCCAAGATCATTACATTTTTACATTTTGAAAACAACAAATAATTTCATAAAAATAATCATCCTGCACCAAAACTGAAGAAAATTTGGGAAGTATCTCAAATGATTCTAAAAACTTTACAATGGAGCTATGTGCCAGAAAGTGATGTCAGCATAGATGAAAGTCTAATAATGTACAAGGGAAGGCTCAGCTGGGTGCAATACATCGCATCAAAGAGAGCACGATTTGGTGTAAAATCCTTCATGCTATGTGAATCGTCAACTGGCTACATTTGGGATTCAGTCCTATACACTGGAAAGGGGACAAAATTAGACCCAAAATACAGCAAATATGGAATGGCAACATTTTCCGTTCTATCCCTCATTGAGCCATTGCTATTGCGTAGCTACAGACAACTTTTATCCATCTCCTGAACTTTATGAGTTTCTATTGCAAAATAAAACAGATGCCTACGGAACTGTTAGGGTTAACCAGCCTGCCGCCAATGTTTGGTAAAAAGAAGCTGAAGACGAGAGAAATGGTTGCCTGGCAGAAAGGCAAAATGATGGCACTGTGATGGCGTGACAAAAAAGATGAGTGCCTAATGAGTACAGTTCATAATACCTCCACTGTTATGGTACGCAAGAAAGGTGGGATAGAAATCATGAAGCCACAAGTAGTGCCTACACTAACACCATGGGAGGTGTTAACAGAGCCCACCAAGCAATGACATTTTACCCTGCAATACGGAAACAACAAAAAAAGTACTACAAAAAGATCTTCAGGCATCTTCTTAAACAATGTTTATGGAATGCCTACATTCTGTTAAAAAAAAGAGTGACAAGCATGTGGTTCATCTTGACTTTATTTGGAAAGTTGCAGAATGTATTTTTGGGAACCACCAAATACCATCAATGGCTGTGAATAGATCTGGACATTGTGCTGTTGGTGTTGTCAACCCGAAATGCCTGACTGGTCGTCATTTTATGGACTACATCCCACCAACTGAGAACAATTCAGCACCAACAAGGATGTGTGGTTTGTTGCTCAAAGCGCGATGACAATGGAAATAAAGGGAGGAAACCAGGTTCCATTGTCCTGATTGTGACATCAGACTTTGTGCAGTCCCATGTTTCAAAATTTATCATACCTGGGATGTTCACTAAACCCATATACAGTGTCTAGCATTACAGTGACTAATAATATTGCACCCTTGTTTGGACAAGTGTCAGTGTTTTTGGCTTGAGCACATTATTGAATTAAATTAATTATTATTATATTATTCATTTTTGTAATTATTTATAATTTATTATATTATAATTTTGTGTTTCAAACGTTATTATACCTGGGACGTCTACTAGATTCTTGTTTGGACAGATTTAAGTGAGTTATTCCTAAGAATTACAGGCCTATAAAATGCCAAATATCTATGCAAAACAATGCACCGCTTTGAGATGCAAAAATCTGACATAATCATACTGCCAGGGAGGTTAATAAAGGACTTGTCCCTAATTGTATACTGAGTTTTTTATGTTTTTGGTGAATGGTAGGGGTACAATGTACCCGATACCCATTCACATAGGGGGGGGGAGGTATCTGGGGGCCCCTTTGTCAAAGGGGGCTTCCAGATTCCGATAGGCCCCCCGCCCGCAGATTCCGACAAGCACAGCCCATGGTTGTCTTGAAGAGGCTCTTGTCCCCATCAACATGGGGACAAGGTGCTTTGGGGTGGCCCCAAAGCACCCACCCCCCCATGTTAAAGGCATGTAGCCTGGTACGCGTCAGGAGGCGGGTGATCGCCCGCCCCCCCCCCCCCCCCTGCTGCCTGGCCAAGTTGCATGCTCAGATAAAGGTCTGGTATGGATTTTGGGGGGCTCCACATCAATTGTTTTTTACATTTTGGTGTGGAGTTCCCTTTAAAATCCATTCCAGATCCAAAGGGCCTGGTATGGATGGGGGGGGGGGGGGGGGTCCCACACAAATTTTTTTCAGTGATTTTTCATCTATATTGCCGGGAGCTGGCAATACATTACAGCCAGGAGCGATTTTAAATGACAATTTTTCCTTAACAAATGTCATTTTGCTCCGGCACTGTTCTAAACATCTTTACAGGCAGACCAAGGGGAGCCCCCCCAGGCAAGATATTTAAAGGAATAATTCATTTTTTATTGTTTTACTTTAAGCATTATTAAAATCACTACTCCTGAAAAAACAATCGATTTAAAAACTTTTTTTTGCATCAGGTCCCCATACACTTTTTATGGCAATAACTTGCATATAAGCCTTTAAAATGAGCACTTTTGAGTTTTCATGTTTGGGTCCCATAGACTTTAATAGTGTTCGAGTGTTAGCACAAATGTATTGCCTGTTTGCATGTTCGGGTGCAAACTGAACCAGGGGGTGTTCGGCCTCTCCCTAAAGGGGAGTGTTGATTGTACCTGTGGACATGGAGTGTTAAGTGGGCAGATATCTGTAGTGTGGAGATTTCATCACAAATTGAATCAATCTTATTTTTGAAGTGATTGGCGATCTCCTGGGCAGTGATTGAGTTAGTGGGTGGAGGCAGTGGAGGATGAAGTAGAGAGTTGAAGGTAGAGAAGAGTTGATGGGGACTGGATGAGAAGGTGTTAATGAGAGTGATAAAATAGGTCTGTTTGACAGTGTGGAGGCCCATCTCTGGGTTGCCTAGAAAATATATGCTTGTGCGGTTTGAGTTGTGTTGGCAATCATTCAAAATGAATGGGTAATCTTAACGCAATACACTTTAACTAGTGGTATACAGTGAGCAGTAATTCAATAGAAAGATTTGAAGGAGCTTCGGCTATACAGGTGTGGCGCCCCCATAGGTGTTTTTGTAGTGAGGTCTTTTTGCTAGGATAGGCAAAATTTAGTCAGGCCTGACATAAAGTGCAGGCCTGAATGTTTTGATCTGGGCAGGGGGAAGTGGCTCAGAGTAGCCTGGAGATTGCAGGAAGGGACACCTCTTAGATACTCCTCCCCTTTGTTCCAGAAGGTGCTGGAAGGGGGGATGGATGAGGAGGTGTCAATTTCTGTGTATGTTAAGGCGCCCTGACCAATCCCCAACTAGGATTGGCAGGGGGCAGGCCTCCTTAAATATGGTGATCTGCCCAGCAGGGGGAGGAGAAGTTTGGGTGGAAGTTTGGAGAATGTAGAAGAGGTTCTGTGGAGGCCTCTACCCAGGAGGGAGCTCCCAGTCTGGGGGGGGGGGGGTGACCTTGAGGCCTGGAGGCTCGGGTGCAGCCGGGAGTGAAGTGGATTCCTGGAGCATCACAAGGGAGCAGGAGAGCAGCAGAGGTGCTACTAAGGACACTTTAAAGTATCTACTGGAGTCGGTGAGTGACAGACCCTGGGACCTGAAAGACAAGGTTGGAGCAGGCTAGGAGAAGAATAGTGGACAGTTTGTGGAGGTCTCAGGAGCCAGTCAGGGGAAGGAGTGTCACTGAGAGGAAAGCAGGCCGGTGTGGTCTGGAAGAGGGATGGACTGGAGGTTGTAGTCAAACAACAGCTCGGCTACCACCAACGTACTAAGCTACACTTGAGGGTTCCTTGACCCTGGCCTGTAATGGGTGGTCCGGAAGTCCAGCTGACTGAAGTGCAGGCCTCACCATGTGCTAGCTGTGGCGGAGGAAGAGGTGTCGTGTAGGCCTGATAAATTTCCTTTCGGGCCAGGAAACAAAGTGAAGTACTGGAGAGAAGTGAGAAGAGTAACGATCTGCAAGTGAAGTGCTGGAGGAAGTAGAGTGTGTAGAGTATGTATATACAGTCGTGTATATAGAGGGTCCCGAAATCCAATTCTTTGGGGTATCCCACAGTCACCTCTTTTCCCCATCCAAGTTAATCCCCTAAATAAACAAGTAAAACCAAGTGCCTGTTCCGTGACTCCGTATGTATGAGATATGGTGGGACTGAGGGCAGCCAGAAGGTGAACCACAACTACCAGCCTCCCCTGAGGGGGCACATGGCTACACAGGGTTAATATGAGTGTTGGGCAGAGTGCGCTAGCAACTCTGTAAGGCTTGGTTTACATTTCTGTGTTGCGGAATCATATGCTGTCCTGTTCACACATTCTGAATGGCACCCAATTGCACCTTGCAGACAGAGATGCAAGACACAGAACACAATATACAGCAATGCACTAACATGGATTGTGGTGTAGTGCTTCGCCAGAAAAGAGGCAGGTATGTTTTCTTGGCCGCTGAAGTGAGTTTTCAGCTCATTCATTTTGAATGGGCTGTCTAAAGCAGAGCATGTTAACAAACAAAGAAAAATGTGCATTTAATGCAATGCATTTCAACAGCTAAGTGTGAACCTAGCCTAAAGCCTAGTGCACATGTTAATTTTTTTATGTTCAATCCAGCGGGCTGAATTAAAAAAATGAGATTAGCTTCTGTCAAATGGGTAGCTTTCCACAAAAGTTGGCTTTTTTATACTGTAAGGGCTGATTTTGGCTGATATTAAGTGTGTACAAGGCTTTGGACAATAAAACAATCAATCTACCCCAGAAAGGGAGGAGGACTTACTGTCCTCCTAAAACACCCAGCTGCCTTTAAATCTCTGTGCTGCTTGTTGTGCAAATAAAGAGAGGGTTGCTGTGACTAGTCAATCTAAAAGACTCCGCCTGTGTATCTGACATCACCTACAATGGAGACTTTAGGTTCAGTATCAACTATAGTCACTCCAACCCCCTAAAGATACAGCATTTGATCTTTATTACCTTTATACACACACAGATTTTCTCTGTTTAATTTGCTTCTACACCACCATCATCAAGGAATCCGACTTTAAGGCAAGTTGAGCTGGCTACCTGTGGAGGCACTCGTGCTAGGGCAGCACTGTCCAGTGTCAGCAATGTTCAATAAAGCTGAGCCTAATGAAATCGCAGGTTCAGCATTACTGATCTCTCTGCCTAGTCACTGCTACTGTCAAACGGGCAGATGCAGCCACTGAGTTTCTTCAGTGCAGACTTTGCATGTGCCTGTGCATGTGAGCAAAATTGGCCCGAGGGCATATGCCCGGCATGCTCCTGAACACCATGTCCAAGCCCCACAGCTATGGTTACATTACCAATTTTTTTTTTCTGGTATCTGTAACTCACTTTGTGTGAAAATGTTGATAGGTTTTACAGTATAGTACAAAATGCTAAACACTGTAAGGAAAGAGAATAAATATATATAGCTCACCCCCTAAGGAGTCACAAGTAGAAATGGATCTCTCACCCTGCACAGCCACACCAAATTTTCACAGTCAACTCAGAGCCAGAGAACAGTCCAGTGCTTTGTTTTTCTTATTTTATTGAGGGAATAAACTTGGATAGTGATTGGGAAAATGATGGGATACCCACTTGACTACAAAACAATTCCAGGGACAACTCTCCTATATACACGCTCTATGTACACTCCTTCACTTCCTCCAGCACTAACTTGCTTGCAGAACTCCACTGGCACACTGATGGTTAATCTGACAAAAAGCACTCAGATTTAGAGCAACAGCCTGTTATAGGAAGGCACCTGAGCCCCCCTTTAAGTGTGTAGCAAATTCAGTGTGCAGCATACATCCCTATGGCTACTGATTCCAGCACCGGCTCTTCAGGCACTACCAGCCCACTTGGCTGCAGCTACCCTCTTCTCTAGCCCTCCTGGCTAACTTCTTCACAGTCCTCTCCAGACTGAACACTCACCAGCGCACCTGGCCAACTTCTCAGGAGATCTCCCAGACGTTCTGACTGTTCTCCTGATTTCGTCTCCTTGCTCACATGCCTCCTGTTACTGGAACGCAACCTGGCATTCTGGAGATTTTACTCCAGACACCATGTAAGTGTGATTTTATTACTCTTCAAAAAATATTTGACATACTACACCATGAAAGCTCCCTTCACGTCTTCCTCTGAGATATACCCAGGAATTCTTAAAAGAACAGGAATGCTTTTCAAGATGTGTTGATCTGCAATTGTCCATAATGTCCAGAATATGGATGGAGTATTTAGTATAACATCCATTTGGGGATACACTTACCTTAAGCTCTTCTGACCTTCTTCGAAGAAAAAGGTCATACATTTCTGGTAAGTGTGGAGTGTTTTCACTTGGGAAGGAGCATGTTTTTCCATTGGAGTGTCACTGAGACCTTTTGGAACTTTTTATCACAGAGTCACTTTATGCATCACAGCAAGCACTTTATGGAGTTTTATAAGGATTTTTATGTATGAATTATGTGATTTGCAGCAAGCACCTTATTTGGGACTGTTAGTTTGATATAGCACTTTCACTTATTTTTATTATTGTTTATTTATTGTTATTTATATGTGCTTATGAATTTATGGTATTTATTTGTTATCTTCGAAGCACTTTATAAATAGGGATTGTTTTGAGGATCATAATAGTTTTACGGATTTAGGTTATTTGTGGGAGGGCGGTCATTCATCATACAGTATCTAGATTTTTATAGCTTGAGAGTGCGCAGCTCTGGTTGTATTTGATTTGCACAGGGGATTGTTATTGTATTCAATAATTATCTCAGGGTATGGTTGGTTTGCCAGAATGGAATAAGAAATGAGTGCCAGACTATAGATGAACTAGAATGGACTTATTGGAGTACTGCATAGAGGAAAAGATAGGAGGGTAGACTGAGCATTCTGCACATCCTTCTAGATTCTATGTTCCTTCTCTTACAGGTTATGATGGCTGTAATATGCACACAAGGGACATAGCTCAATGGAGCATCAAGATTGTAGTGGTATTTTGATTCTGGTGTCCAAAGGCAGTGTAGCAGAGAAGGGTTTGTGTGGATTCCTCAATCAACCAGTTACTCACCACCTTGCTTGTGGAAAATACTTGCTTTCTCTATACCAGACATAGCTTCCACCAGTGGGAATCTTTAGGATTTCTCATAGGAGGGGCGATTTCTGCAACATCCTGCTCCTAGGTTCCAAAGGCATTGGGAGCAAGACAGATTTCACAGCAGCATTCTCTCAGGGTTCAGTACACCATACACGTTTAGGGGAAAGCAGCTTAAGGCTGGGTTCACACTATTACGAATTGAATGCGGGTTTCCCTCACATCCAGAGGTGTAACAAAAACCTTCAGGACCCCGGTGCAAGAAATTATGAAGGACCCCTCTGACCCCTGGCCAGGGCCCTTCCCTTTTCCCACTGATCCTGGGGCCCTTTACTCCCATCGCAGGTCCCACCAAATAAATAATAGTTGTGTACCGAGCCTACCATTCATTCAGAAATGGAAGTATAGTAAAAACAGTTTACTATGCTTCAGTTATGAGTGAACCAATTGTTACCAATCACTGACTCTGTCCATTCAGAAAAGGAGGGAGCCGGTAAATTACACATTTACCAAACTGTTCCCATCTCTCCATCATGACACATCTTCTACAGCAGCTGGCAGGAGAGAGGAGGGGGGAGAAAAACAGCTCTGTGGGGGGGGGGGGGGCAAGCAAGCACCCAGGGACCCTGGGAACAGCAGAAGACAAGTAAGGTGGATATAAGGGGCGGCGGGGGCAGCTTATAGAGGAACGAATCTCCTCCATTAGCAGGAAAATGCTGCCCCCGCCACCCCTCCTTTCCAGGTGTACAAGGGAGGCCCATGGGCCCCCTGGAGCATGGGGCCCGGTTGCAATTACAACCCCTGCAACCCCTGTAGTTATGCCCCTGCCTGCATCCATTTCGCATGCCAGGAGACTGTGGCCAGCTCTCAAAGAAGCCGGTTCACACAGCTCCAGGACAGCTGTGGGACGAATTGCGCAGGAGTCCTGTGCGTCTACTGGTCCGTTTCAGGCCCAAATGCAGCCAAAAACTCAGACCAAATTCAGACCTGAAACGGTGAACAGAGACTCACCAGACCACTGCTGTGAGGTGCTTTGTACGGCAGTGTGAACCCAGCCTAAAGCAGTTTGATGCAGCTTAGAAGAAGGTCAAGCCTTAGTTTCATATTGACACAGGCTTCAGCCCTCGTTCACACCGGTGCCATTTTTCATGCGATTTGACAGTTCAAAAGCGGCACTGGAATTGTTCAAACCGCCGCGACTCATGCCGCAGTGACTTTGAGACAGGTTCCTGCATTACTTTTTTCCGATTTCATTGTAACTTGCATAGAATTCTTTAAAATGAAGTCAGAAGTCGCAATTAAATCAGAGGTGCAAATCGCTCCGATCTGTGGCTTTAAAAACCGTGCTGATGACACGATTTCAAAGCTACACTAGTGTGAACCAGGGCTTAAAGTCATACAGCCAGTGTGAAGTTTTAGTTTCACCGTGTTAAACATTTTTAGCACATATAGTATTTACTCTTTTAGAACCTGCTTAATTTACTGTTGAAAAGCTTTTCAAATATTCATCCTTTGGTCATTCAGTGGTAAGGACTGCCATTTTAAAACAGAGAGGTGAAAAGGAGTAAGCACAAAATCCATCCAGTAGGTTGATAATAAAGCCTCATACTCACGGTTCGATTGTCGTACAATCGCGCTTCAGATTTTTGTCAAAAGTGTCTGCCAGTGATTTTGTACAGCGTACTGACGATATGAAAATTGGCATTCGACAAAGGCGAACGTAGTAACATACTACGAGCGTATAAAGAAGAAGTACATTTTTAATGCGTTACCCTTCCACTAATTTCGCTATTAACCTCTTGCTTACTGGGCACTTAAACCCCCCTCCTGCCCAGACCAATTTTCAGCTTTCACTGCTGTCGCATTTTGAATGACAATTGCGCGGCCGTGCGACGTTGTACCCGAACAAAATTTGCGTCCTTTTTTTTCCCACAAATAGAGCTTTGTTTTGGTTGTATTTGATCACCTCTGCGTCATTTCTGATTGCCGCTATAAACAAAAAAAGAACGACAATTTTGCAAAAAAGAACAATATTTCTTACATTTTGCTATAATACAAATCCGAAAAAAAAAATTATTCATCGGGTTTGGCCGAAATATATTCTTCTACATATTTTTGGTAAAAAAAAAATCGCAATCGGCATATATTAGTTATCGTGTCTACAAACTATGGTAATTGATTTATGACGTTTTTATTATTATTTTTTTTTTTTTACTAGTAATGGCGGCAATCTGCGATTTTTATCAGGACTGCGATATTGCGGCGGTCATGTCGGACATTTTTGACACTTTTTTGGGACCAATGACATTTATACAGCGATCAGAAATTTAAATATCCACTGAATATTGAATAAATGTCATTGGCAGTGTAGGGGTTAACACTAAGGGGGCAGTGAAGGGGTTAACTGTGTTCCCTCATTGTGTTCTAACTGTGTGGGGGATGGGCTGGCCGGGACATAACAGATCTAACTGGCCCAGTGACAGGAATCAGTAGATCTGTCATGTCCCCTGTCACAGAATGGAGAACCTCCATGTTTACATCAGCGGTTCCCCATTCTGCAGCTCTGTCAGGCAATCGCAGGTCACGAGCGGACATCGAGTCCGCCCGACCTGCGGGCACGCCCACGGAGTGCGCACAGGGGACGGCGTCCATGGACGTTGTCCCGGAAATTCAGATTCACGCTGGAGCCGTACTTCAGCAATAGCTGATCTGAAGGAGTTAACATTAAAAATATGATAATGTGTGCTGCATTTTGCAATTTCAATTGCCGCTTTACAAATGTTAATTGTGGATTACGATTGCCAGTTTACATGACTGAACACTTCCGGGTCATTCCTGGATTCCGAACATGTGTGTTGACTGTCGAAAGGAGCATAGTAACGGTAAAAATTTCGGATGACAACCTGTCGAACGACAATTCCCATCCGAATTTCGCATCGTGTGTTACACAGGGCCCAACTGACTACAACACACATACAAGTGTGTGTTATACATTACTCACAGTGCTATCAGAATAAATCTGATTTCTCTCTCTGTTTTATTCCTAAGGTGGTGTTAAAGGAGACCTACTGATTGACTTTGGAGCTGGACCCAGTATTTATCCACTTCTCTCTGCTTGTGAAGCTTTCAAAAATATCATCAGCTCTGACTTTCTTGAGCAAAACCGAGCACAGGTGCAGAAGTGGCTGAGGAATGATCCTGATGCATTAGACTGGGCTAAAATGATCAAGTTTGTGTGTGAGCTGGAAGGTAACAGGTGTGTTACAATTGTGTGATTAGGATGATGTGTTTGTGTAACAGCAGTTCTGCCTTCTCTGACTAGTTTTTTATATATTATACCAAGGATATGCAATTAGCGGACCTCCAGCTGTTGCAAAACTACAAGTCCCATCATGCCTCTGCCTCTGGGTGTCATGCTTGTGGCTGTCAGAGTCTTGCTATGCCTCATGGAACTTGTAGTTCTGCAACATCTGGAGGTCCGCTAATTGCATATCCCTGTATTATACTATCTAAACCAATTGTGTAGGGGCGGTGCTTTTTGTGTTTTCTTTTTTTTTTTCAACTTTTTTGAAATGTCCCTAACTTCTTTGCTGCGGTGCAGTGCCATGCACTAACATGAGGTGAGATGTAGTATGTCACAATAAAAGCAGCATGTCTGCTTTTTTTTTTTTTTTTTTTTTAATTTCAATATTTCTTTATTGGTTATTCAAAACATAACAAATTATACTGCGTGATAAACAGTAGATACATTCCAGAGAAGGGCGTTGTAAGACCCCATGTGGTTATACCATAGTAGAGTAATATACAGTACAGAGTAATATAATGGGTACAGTGTTCATTATACAATGACATATTATACATTTAGACGATTTGGTCCAATCTGGTAGCTCCTTGTTGCATATTTTAAACCTCCCCCCAATCCCGGCACCCCTTTGGGAACAAACTGTGCCTTACGGGGTGGGGGGATAAGTTATAGAAGTTGGGAGCTCCCCAGTGGGAACAGGTGGTCGGGGTGCATAGGGTTTCCCCGGAATGTACTATCTGGTTTAGTTGATGAAAGGTGA
>BLSH010276318.1:373344-385172 GCA_018402905.1 Glandirana rugosa | reverse complement strand
ATAGGCTCTATACGAGGGTTGTCTAACTGGGTTTGGGACTCGAACGGAATGAAGTGAATTTGTCGGTGTGAGAAGGGGGATTTTGGGCGTGTTAGTATTAAGTGGAGGATGAACGCCGTTTTTGTTTGTAATGTTTTAATACCTTTAGACTTGGGTCAATCTGTTGGGAGCATATCTCGGATATTAATCCGAAGATCTTGTTCCAGAAAGATCTTAGGGATCTGCAGGCCCACATGATATGGAGAAGTGTGCCTGTGTCTCTGCAGCCTCTCCAGCACTTATCATCGTGGCTCGGGTATATTTTTGCGAGTTTGAATGGTGTGTGGTACCATAGATGGAGAGTCTTTTGGTACTGTTCCCAGTGATTAATGGTTGAGGAGTATGTCGTGCGGAAAGCGTTGTACCATGTTTCTTCTAGGTAAGATTTCCCAAGGGTGGTCTCCCATTTTTCCATAGTGGTTGTTTTTGGTAGTAGCGTATGTGTTTGGATTGTTTTATAAACCAATGATATGCCTTTGATAGTGGGACTATCATTTTTGAGGAAATTATGTATGGGTAAGGGCAATTCTAGGGTAAGAGGTATTTTGTGGGTTGATAGGTACTTTTTGATTCTAATATAGTCGAAGTGTGTGCGGTCGGGGAGTTTGTAATTGTTTTGTAGAGTCCTAAATGAATGTATCTGGGATGAAGTGTATAGATGTTTTAGTAATTCTATGCCGCTATCCTGCCATGGAGATAGATTTAGATGGGGTATAGCATGGTTTAAAATAGTCAATGGTGCGTCTATTTTTTGAGAGGGGTCTTTGGAGGTGTTGGACATCGCCATTTCGGTCCATGTTTTGATTGTGGTTAGAATTGTAGGGGAACAGGAGGTGGTGGGATTAATGCCAAGTTTGGATGCAATGAGGGTCGTCCGGAGGTCAGCATGAGGACTGTGTAATGCCTCAAGCTTTATCCAGATTTTATCCTTTGGTGGATTCCACCAGTGTCTTATTTGATCTAGGATGCATGCCTTGTAGTAGTCCTGTATATTGGGGGCTCCGAGTCCGCCACTGTTCTTGGTCCTTCTTAAGGTATCAAACGAGCATCTAGGGGGTTTACGTTTCCAGATGAATTGGTTAAAGATTTTTTGAATTGATGTTAGGAACGTTTTAGGGATGGGGATTATCAGTGTCCTAAATAGATATAGTAGCTTAGGAAGTACTATCATTTTTAAAGTGGCTATTCTTCCGGCTGTGTTTAGACCTTGTGACCTGAGTTGATGAAGTAGTTGTGGTAAGTTGGTTAGGAGGGGTTTAAAGTTATGCTTATATAGGTGGGCAGGTTGAGCAGAAAGATGGGTTCCTAAAAAGGGTTTAGAGTTGTTAGACCATATGAAAGGAAATTCTTTTTCCATGGAGGTTTGGGCTTTTTTAGGAATGTTTATGTTCAGGATTTGTGACTTTGTGGCATTTAAATTGTGGTATGAGATTGTGCTAAATTCAGTCAGTAGATTCTGCGTTTCTGTAAGGGAGGTTTTGGGTTCTGATAGCATTAACATAACGTCATCCGCGAAAAAGCTGATCTTTTGCTCTTGATTGTGTATGTTGATGCCTTTTATCTTTTGGTGGGAGCGGAATCTGTCAGCTAAGGGTTCCATTAGTAGTGTAAATATAATGGGCGAGAGGGGACATCCTTGTCTTGTTCCATTTTTTATATGTATGGTAGAGGAGGAAATGCCCGATGTGAGGACTGTGGCCGAGGGCTTGGAGTAAAGAGCAAGTATGGCCGTTTGTATTGGTCCTGTAATGCCGAAGGTGTTGAGTGCAGCTTTAAGATAGCTCCAGTGCACCCTATCAAACGCCTTCTCTGCGCCTAGTGACAGAAGCAGAGAAGGCGTTTGCATTTTATTAGCCCAGTGGAGCACTTTAATAAGACGTCGTGTGGCGTCAGGAGCTTGTCTAAGAGGAACAAATCCTACTTGGTCGGGATGTATTAAATGTGGCAGTATAGATTGAAGTCTTAATGCTAACAGTTTGGCATAGATTTTTACGTCCACATTCAATAAAGAAATAGGTCTATAGCTTGAGGGAGCGGTGAGGTCTTTATCTGGTTTAGGTAATGTCACAATGACAGCATTTAACATTTCACAGGGGAAAGACCCAGAGGTGAAGGCTAGATCGAAGGTGTTGCATAAGTGAGGTGCTATTACGTCACCTAGGTGTTTGTAAAACTCGTTTGTAAAGCCATCATCTCCCGGAGATTTGTTATTGGGCAAAGAGCGTATTATGTTGCTTATTTCCTGGGAAGTGATTGGGTTTGAGATGGATTGTAGTTGAGTTTTATTTAATTTAGGAAGGTTAGTTTTTTCTAGAAACTGATTAATTTTTTCCAGGCTGGGTTGGGGAGTTTGAGGGTCCATGCTGAGATCATATAGATTTTGATAATATGCCGCAAAGGCATTGGCTATGTCTCTAGGGTTTGTTACTAGGGTGCCTGAAGTTGGATGCTTCAGTTGCACTATTTTCTGTTTAGTCTGTTTGGCTTTAACTTGTTTCGCTAGCCAAGCGCCAGCTTTATTGTGTAAATCATAGAATTTTGATTTCATATATCTTAGATTGTTCTCGAATTTGTACAGGAGAAGTGATCTGAGATGTTGTCTCAGGTTTGTTAATTCTTTTGTTAATAGTGGGTTTGGGTTTTTCTTGTTTTCGGATTCTTTTATTTGGATGGAGTTGAGAACCTCTTCGATCTGCCTTGACCTCTGTTTCTTAACATTAGCAGCAATTTTAATTAATACACCTCTCATATAACATTTGTAAGTGTTCCACAATAGAAATCTATCTATTTCAGGCTGGTCATTGAATTCAAAAAAAGCTTTATGTTCTTTTATGATCAGTTGGAGCAGTCTCTGGTCCTCCAATAAGGATGAATTTAGTCTCCATTTGGGAGGTAAATTCATATTAGGAAGGTCAGATAGGGTCAGGGTGATAGGGGCATGATCGGACCATGAGATTGTGCCAATTGAGGTATTTAGAACCGACTGTAATGGACCCTTTTGCAGAAAAAAGTAGTCAATACGCGAATATGACGCGTGAGCAGTGGAAAGGTGAGTAAAATCTTTTTCTGTACCATGGTAGCATCTCCAGACATCGTAGAGATCATGTTTACTCAGGAGGTCTGCAATTGCTGGAGCAGGTTTCCGAGCGGGTGCAGAAGAGTCTAGGGTTGGTGAGAGCGTTATGTTAAAGTCTCCTCCGATGATGAGAGTACCTCGAGTTTGGGACAAAATTTCCGGAAATAGGTGTTTGAGAAACTGTTTGGTCCCCGTATTGTATATGTTGGCTAAGGTATAGGTACGCTGGTTTAGTTCACATATCAAAATAAGGTAGCGACCATGTGGGTCCTGGGTTGATTGAATGTAGTTAAAGTTAGTAGAGTCTTTAATGGCAATTAGAACTCCGCATTTCTTTTTCGGGCCATTGGCCATATAGACGTGCGAGAAATGTGGAAATTTGAATTGGGGGCATTTGCCTGCAGCAAAGTGTGACTCCTGGGCAAATATGATGTCAGCTTTGGCTTTATTAGCTTCTTTCAATAAGGCGTTACGTTTATATGGGCTGTTCAATCCTTTCGTGTTGATGGATAGTAATTTCAGGGGCATGGTGGTGTGATTAAGTGCTTATGAGTGGACAGACATTGCTGTGGTATCAAGGTTAGGGTACAGTACCTGATGTTCATGAGTGGTGTTGGAGGTCGTTCCCACTGTATTCTTGGTAACGTTGGCGCGACCTTCTGGATGGCTTGAGTAGAGTATGGGTAGATTGCAATATGTCCATTGATGGTTCCTGGCAGGAAAGAGACGGTGGTGGGGGAGGAGGGGAAGAGGTAGACACAAGAAAACAACATTAGTAAAAAGACCCTAGTGGAACCTAGGGCATATGCGCAGCTAACTTGCTGCTGATGTGAACTTGGGGTGAAAGAACACCAGTAAACTGACTGGTGAAACTGGAAGCAAAACATAAGTTCGAGCAGAGCTATGTCCCACACTATATGGATTATATTGGGAGAGCCTTGTAGCGGTCAGAGTGGCATAGGAAAGGTATAGAAATTCGGACTGATTAGGTCCAGTCATTGCGTAGCTTTTCCGGAGGTGACTCTGCTTGAATTAGCATGTCCGCAGGAATCAATTGCCATTCTTTAAATAGCTGTATGCCTTTGTCCACACTATATATGGGGTGAGTTTTCCCGTTCCATGTGACCAGTAGTTTGGTGGGGAATCCCCAGCGATAGATTATACTGTTGTTTCGCAGTATTTTGGTGAGTGTGATCAGTTTCTTTCTATTCATTGCGGTTTGTTGCGAGATGTCAGTATAAAGCGATATGTTCATGAATTCATCAGGGACCACAGGCGAAAGTTTGGCTGCTAACATGACCCTCTCCTTCACATGAAAGTAATGGATACGCGCCAGGGTGTCCCTGGGCGCTGTGTCTGGCAAGAATTTAGGTTTCGGTAAGCGGTGAGCTCTATCTATGCATAATTCTATATCACTTAGTGATGGTATAAGAGCCTTCATTAAGCGTTGTATAAAGGTAGTCAGCTCATTCGGGGGTATTGATTCGGGGATCCCCCAAAATTTTATATTATTGTGCCTCCCGCGGTCTTCTAGGTCAGCGAGCTTATTTTGGAGGCGCTGGAGCTCAGATTCTTGTTCAGAATATGCATCCACTAGCTCATTGTGTGCGGTGTACAGATCCGCCATTTTGTTTTCCAGGTGTAAGATCCTGTCTTCATGTGCATTCACTGCGTCTTGTAAGGGGTTAAACATATTAGAGAAGTCTCTGAACAGGGTGCTTCTGAGAGATAGGAGCATGCTCTTCATAGTGTTCTCTGATATTGTTTGTTCTGTTGCAGGAAACATGTCTATGGTAGGGCCTTGCAGGGGTAGTTGTGTTATGGCCTGAGGCATTGTGCAGTGCGGGCTCATCTCTGGGTTCTCTCCCTCCCTCCGCAGCTTCGATTTTGCTGGGCTGCGGGAGGTAGGGGTGGAGGGGGGAGAGATCTCACTACTGTGATCCGGCATCTGGGAGATTATCAGGGCTCCCTGGTCTGTGTAGGCGCCCACGGGAACTCCGGTCCCGGCTCCACCGCCATCTTGCCTTCCTCCCTGCCTCGCAGCTGGGAAGAAATCTGTCAGGCGCTGCGGCTTTTTTGTGTCCTTCCTCCGCTTGCTCATCTTCCCCTCACTGTCCTTGCTTTCCCCCACTTACTTGTGCTGTGAATCAGCTCTCCCTTGCCTTGTATTCGGCAGCTCTGGTAGTGTGGGACGCAGGAGCTCTGGATTACGCGGCCATCTTCTCCCCATGTCTGCTTTTTTACGCGATGCACCAATACCCACCTCAATGCAGAGTTATAGAGGAAACTGGTATAATGCTAGGGAGCTGCTGATAATAGTTGGTTCTTCCCAAATCGTACAGAGGCTTCCCCGTCCCCACAAGCTCCACTCCATACACACTGGCTCCAATAACTTAGTCTAGGGGATGTCTTTTTGAGATTTATTGTTTGAAGAACTTCACACAGGAGAGGAGTTAAACATGGGTTACTCCAAAACATTTGCACAGTAATAAGAGGACACTCTTCTCTAGGCTTGCATACAAAGGTTCCACTGGGGAAACAGGGGAATAGCCAGCAGTGGTGGCTGGTGCCCATTTTTTTGGGGGGAGGGCGGCAAACAAACACCCCACCCACCCACTCATCCGCTCACCTGCCAACTAGCCAGCCTTCCCTGGCTTCTCCTCCTGGCCAATCTGGTCGCTTCTCTTCCCGGCCAATCCGGTCTTGGGACCTGCTTCCTGTCCTGATTGGCTGGGAGGAGAAGCAGGAAAGCAATAGCTAAACAACATTTCCTGTGAGGCGGGATGAGGGGTTGTACTGGTTATTTTATATTTCCTTATCTTTGAAAATAAATAAAGATTATTTAAAAAAAAAAACAACATTTCCTAATGTCAGAAGTTTGAAGCCAATTAGAGCCTCAGGCTCTATTATGTGCTTCTCAAAAAAAATACTCATAGAAATATAGAAAGACTAAAGGGGCGGCGTCCCTTATGAACCGGCTGCCGCTGATGGCCAGTACTCTGAGACGCTATGAGAGCTGTCTTAGGCTATAGCTACCTCTGCCAAAGCAATGCAGTCCCCACGTGTCCCATTGTGTATACTAACAATGGACTTCTATCTGTACAGGGAGGGAGGAAAAGGAGGCTTGAAAAATAATTACTTTTTGGGTGAGCATAGGTGTCCATCCTCCCGGGCATAGCACTGAAAATACAGGCTGCCTCGGGGTCACGGTGCACGGACACCTATGCTCACCCAATAGGTAATTCTTATTCAAACCTCCTTCTTTTCCTCCCTCCTTGTACAGATAGAAGCCCATTGTTAGTATATGCAATATACTTAAGTTTGCAGTGATCCCAGCACAGTACAACTATGCCTCTATATGCAATATACTTTTATCCACACTTATCCATTACAGGGACATATCCTCTTGGTGGCCCTCTGGAAGTTCCTGACTAGACCATTCTCTTTGAGCATTGATTGGTAGTTCATCTACAGTGCTATGAGCATATAGGCACCTTATGACTTTATGCTTTCCTTGATTTGTGTGCAACATTATATACCAAATCGGGCTATATATTTCCCAAAGTCCCTAAATATATCTATACTGATACAACAATAGAACAATGAGTATATTGTTGTTTGTAGAATATTACATATCAACGTAGCTGTATATTTTCCTAAGCCCTTTATCAATAAAAACACACGTATACTGATATGCGCCCACTATCAAATAGTTCTCTATTATTCATTTTAAAACTAATTGACCCTTTGGTGTCCGGATACCAGGGCCTCTTTGTATTGGGGACCTCCATGGGGACTATCTGGGACCTTGTGGTGGTAACGTTTTACTGACTACTAGATCCAGACAAAAGCAAAACCTTGCTTTTTCTCTTAATATCAACACGGCCATACACTAGCTGATTATCTTAGGTGGTGTGTTACTTCGCTAGAATGAACTTAAATGAAGGCCTAATATCTACTGTGCTTGTATCATTATTACAATGTTGTGTTTTTTATTAATAGAAATGCTGGATACATGTATCTTCCCACAATACCCTTGAGGAAAAGTTATTACCTGAAACACGTTGGTTAGAGTGGAGACAGCATGACTCTATATATGCATATTTCAACTAGATGGTTGTAAATTGAGCTGTGAATTTTAATATTCATATGTATATGCTTTTTTTATTTTCTGGAATCTTTTTAATGTGTAAATAATACATTTATGTGTTTTAACAAACACTTTGGTGCATTGGTTGCCTAAAAAAGTCCCACATATCAGTGGGGATTGATGTTCTTTCTACATATACGTATATGTTAGCACCAGACACCTGGTTTTTGAAATAGTGGAAGCATTTTCTATTATTTCCATGGCTTCCCAAGAGGAAGAGGTAGCTAAAGGCCAGGTTAAATCCTGCCTCATACCATCTTTAGGCTGAGTTCACACCTATGCGAATTGGATGCAGGTTTCCCTGCATCCAATTCACATGACAGGAGATTGTGACCAGCTCTCTATGGAGCCGGTTCACATATTTCTGTTGTGGCTGTGGAGCGGATTGCACAGGACTGCTGTGCGTCTTTGGCTCCATTTCAGGGCCAAATTCAGGCAAAAATTCGGCCCTGATTCATCCCTGAAATGGTGAACAGGGACGCACTGGACCCCTGCTTCAAGCTACATACGTCGGAGGTGTGAACCCAGCCTAATGGACAGTGCTGTAAAAGGAAATGACCTGAATAATCATTTTCTGGGGGTTTTGCACCTAGGTGAAACCTACGAAATGTTTCACAAGTAAATACAAAATTTCTCACACAAGTAAAATATAGAAAACAATTTGTAGATTTATAAATGTAAATTGTAACTAATTTAACCACTTTAATATCATGCTATAGCCGAAAGATGGCTACAGTACGGCTCTCTCATTCTGGGAGGGTATCCATGGATGTCCTCCTAGGAAGCACCTTCTGTGTGCCCCTTGGGGAGTGCATTGGGCTTGCTCTGTAATTGCTGTGTCCTTTGGACACAGCTGATTACAGATCAAAGTAAAAGGTCAATCACAGTGGCCCTTTACCATGTGAACAGCTGTGTCCAATCACAGCTGATCACATGTAAACAGACTTGCCGGCTATTGGCAGTCTTCTCCTCACATGCTGTGTCTGTGTGAGGCAAAGATTGTGGCAAGCCCGTCAGCACACTGTTTAAACTGATAATCAGTGCCCTGATTATCAGTGCAGCCCCATTAGTGTCTATCAGTGCAGCTTATCAGTTCCCATTAGTGCCCATCAGTGCAGAACAAAAATTACTTACTGGCTAAATCTTATAACAGAAAATAGGAAAAACTTTTTTCAGAATTTTCAGTCTTTTTTTGGTTTGTTTAGCAAACAAAAAAAAAAAACTTGTGTTGATTAAGTATCACCAAAAGAAATCTATCTTTCTAAAAAAAAATATACAAATTTCATATGGGTTCATTGTTGCATGGTCACGCAATTACTTGGTTACAAAGTTAGTGAGGTTGAAAAAAGGTCCATCAAGTCCAACCTATGTGTGTGTTTTTATGTCAGTATTACATTGTGTATCCCTCAATGTTTTGGTCCCTTAGGTGCCCATCTAATAGTTTTTTTAAATTATCAATGATCCCAGCTGAAACCAAGATAATTCCACATTCTCACTGCTCTTATTCCATCCTAGATACCCCCAGAGGCTCCCCCCTAGTGAGTAGTTTGCGTTCATATTCTTGGTACCAAAATGCATTATTTTACATTTTTATATGTTAAACCTCATTTGCCACTTATCTGCCCACCCCATTAATTTGTTTAGATCTTCTTGCAAGGTTTCCACATCCTGTGGAGAAACGATTGCCCTGCTTAGCTTGGTATCATCTGCAAATATTGAGATTGAGCTATTAACCCCATCCTCCAGATTGTTTATGAATAAAGTGAATAGAATTGGTCCCAGGACAGATCCCTGGGAAACCCCACTTTCTACACCAGTCCATTATGAGTACTCCCCATTTATCCCCACCATCTGGACTCACCCCTGTAACCAGTTTTCAGTCCATGTACTCACCCTTTGATCCATGCCGACAGACCTTAGTTTGTACATTACGCGTTTATGGGGAAGTGTATCAAATGCTTTTGCAAAATCTAGACTGTATTTCTGCCAACATTAGTGCAGCAGACCAGGACTGGACTCTCGGGGTATGTGTTGTCTTTGCACACTAACCACCCATATCAGCTGATATATTTTTGCCCTGGTTACTTATTCCATTCTTTGATTTTATTATGCCTTTATGTCTGATCTCATGATTATTCCATTCATTGCTATTATTTATGCTTTATGTCTGATCTCATGATTATGATTACTACTTTTTGACTACTTTACCACTACCATTATTATTATCATCATCTGTGTTTTTTCTGAACTTACAGGTATTACCTTAACCTATTTAGTAGAGGATTGTTTCCATACTCAATCTGTATCTGTGATCACTTTATTTTGCAATATACCTTACTATTGCTTCTACCATAACCCACAGCCCTGTGGGGATTCTGTACCTGATACCATTTTATTATTACCTATTGCCCACTGGGTGCTATAGATAGATACCTATAGTCGCCCCCACCATCTACATGGAGATTCTAAAAAATGTGGAATCCCACAAATATAACCATCTGGACAATTTATATACAGCTCTCCCCATACAGGTTTTCTCCCCCAACATCAGATTGACTGGCAAGAACCGCCACATTTTAGGAGACCACTTCAAACACCTAGAAAGACTGATGAAACAAACTAACCAACACTGGTGGGATCAGTTCTTCCTCCAACTCTATCTAGAAGCAAAAATTTCCCCCAGGGGCCTCAGAGTTCTGAAAGAGTGCACACTCTTGGACCCTCAGGGCCAGAAAGAGTGGGACACGATATCGGAATTTTGTACGTCCAAATGGATGACCCTACTAGCTGAACACAGAACCCAAAAGATCGAAAAACTGACCCATGACATACAGATACTGGTTCAAGACATCATCTCTTTAAAAGTACTCATCCCTTCCACTTGGCTCCTCACTCTAAAACAAAACACAAAATGTGATGAGGATGACATGATCCAATCCAAACTGGGTAAATTTAGGAGAGATGTAAACGACTACAACCTGGATAGGGTGTTCACCTGGCATAAAAAGACCCAGCGGAAAAAGACCCAACACAATTCACATCACACTCCCCCTCTATCCTTATTATCTCTCCACACTCGCCCCCCACCCTGCTCTTCCCTTACCCAGCTCCCATCGCTCCAGACCGCATCACATCCCCACCCAGAACATACCTGTTACCCCTAGTTCCCACCGCACTCCTATTCCCCCTCCTAGCCACACGCCCAGCAGGGCAGCCAAACATCATCAATTGCTTACCGACCTCAATACATTTTACAATAGACCATCCAGTACTGGCACACAATTATCCACCCAGTTGGTTGGTACTGTGGATCCCACACCACCCACCAGTATGACATCCAGGGCCGCAGGAGCAAGCAAACCTTCCCCTGCACCCACGGTAGCTATGGCCAGCAAACCACAACACACAATACCAACACCACATAGACTCCCCTCCTTGGGCATCAGTCCACCTGGATGCTTCTTGACTGTGACACAACCTCATAATAGCCCCCCCTGCACCCACACTGCAGCAGAACCATCTGATCTGAGGACTGATGGTTTCCTCTTCCCCACTGACATACCCACCTCCACTGAGGTTACTTTTTTAGTCCCAAGTCCTCCCCCAGCCAGCTCCCGAAAACGAAAACTTACAGGAGAGGCTGTAGGGGAGGACGCTCCAAAAACAACACTACAAAACCCAAAATACCGGAAACTGTGAAAATTTTCAATCTGTCTGCACATTCACTCAGTGAGGCGGACAAGTCTCTTTTGAGTAAAGGACTCAATTTTGCCCCTACATATAAACCCAATTCCTTTCAGCTCTTCAAAGATCTTAACAGGTACATTCGCAATCTCACTCTCAAACGGTACTTTATCATGAAAGAGGCAAAAAGACCCATTGATAACAATTTAGGCCCAGACCCTGTAATGGACGCGTCCGCCATTTCAGACGAACTGGACATCAGTTTATATCCAACGGCTGGTCCCTCTTCCCCCCCCTTCCCCCCCCCCCTCCCCCGGACGATGACACACTTGTCCTTCTAACTCAACACCTTGAAACCTCTCCGCCCATTAAACACACACATCTCAAACCTAAATCCATATTCTTTCCAGCACATGCAAAAGGCCCCCATCTGGAGGCTTTCTATAGGGTAGTATATGCTGACCTCCTTCATATGTGTCAATCTACATCTCGTACACACCGATACCATCACAATCTCACATCTGATGAAAAACTATCCTTGGATCACCTCATGCACAATACAGACATAATCATAAAACCAGCGGATAAAGGAGGCAGTATAGTGATTTTAGACCGAGACGCTTATATCACTGAAGCCAACAGACTACTATCGGACACCTCCACATATATAAAACTCCGTAGAGACCCCACTCTGGATTATGCCACAGAATTAGACACCCTGGTTAAATCGGCCCTGACAGAAGGCCTACTAACCAAATCTGAAGCTGCTTTTCTCTGTAAAGATTTCTATCAAACTCCATATTTCTATCATCTGCCTAAGGTTCACAAACATCGAAATGTCTCTTTTCGTCGAAGTCTAAACCAATCATCCGGAAGACA
>BLSH010276318.1:354771-373334 GCA_018402905.1 Glandirana rugosa | reverse complement strand
TCAGGTTTCCACTACGATAGGTACCGTCGTTGTTACCCAGACGGGCCCCCATCGCACCCTACAAACGCTTGGAATCCGTCTACTATCTTTATACCTCAAACTATCTTTAGAAATGTCTCCTTTCGTCGAAGTCTAAACCAATCATCCGGAAGACAGTCCCGGCTAAATTGGTCCCACAGATTAAGACTACCATCACAATCTCACATCTGATGAAAAACTATCCTTGGATCACCTCATGCACAATACAGACATAATCATAAAACCAGCGGATAAAGGAGGCAGTATAGTGATTTTAGACTGAGACGCTTATATCACTGAAGCCAACAGACTACTATCGGACACCTCCACATATATAAAACTCCATAGAGACCCCACTCTGGATTATGCCACAGAATTAGACACCCTGGTTAAATCGGCCCTGACAGAAGGCCTACTAACCAAATCTGAAGCTGCTTTCCTCTGTAAAGATTTCTATCAAACTCCATATTTCTATCATCTGCCTAAGGTTCGCAAACATCCCACGCTACCCCCGGGCAGACCCATTGTTGCTGCCATGGATAGCATCACCTTTGGACTTAGCCAATATATTGATTTCCACCTCCAACCCATAGTTCACCAACTCCGCTCTTACATTAGAGATGGCACACACCTACTCGGATTACTCTCATCCTATAGATGGGAGCCCGGCTATGTGTGGCTATCTCTTGATGTGAATTCACTTTATACTTTTCCTCACGATTTTGGACTCAGGGCCTTGGAGTTTTTTCTCTCACGGGCCCCTGACCTGAATCCAAGACAAGCCACTTTCATCCTAACAGCTACCCGTTTCTGCCTGTCCCACAACTACTTTTCTTTTGAAGATGTATTCTACCTACAGACCCAAGGAACCGCTATGGGAGCTAATTTTGCCCCATCATATGCAAATTTGTCCATGGGTTTCTGGGAGCATAACTACATCTGGCATAACTGCCCTTTCTCCGCCAACATTGTGTTTTATGGTCGTTACATCGATGACATTATTATCATTTGGGATGGTCCTCAGGAACGCATTCAGTGTTTGGTGGAGCATTGCAACAATAACCCATATGGTCTATCTTTCACCTCAGTTGTAGACACTCAACATCTTGCCTTTTTGGATCTGGATCTCAGACATGAGAATGGCAACATCTGTGCCAGTAACTATACAAAACCCACCGCCGGAAATTCTTTTTTACACTACACTAGTTGTC
This sequence comes from Glandirana rugosa, assembly GCA_018402905.1. Taxonomy (NCBI): domain Eukaryota; kingdom Metazoa; phylum Chordata; class Amphibia; order Anura; family Ranidae; genus Glandirana; species Glandirana rugosa. Next base: position 372,105 of record BLSH010276318.1, on the reverse strand, counting down.
ACTACCTCAAATGGATTCAAAATATCCCCAAGGGACAGTTCTGTCGTTTACGACAGAACTGTACATTGGATAGTGACTACACTACTCAGAGTACCCTGCTTAAGAAAAAAATTCTAGACAAACAGTACCCCACACCTTTGGTTGATCAGGCCTATGAACATTACAAACTAGGCATGCCCCCTAAAAAAACAAAAAATTGTGATGATGATTTTGCTTATAGGTTTCTTACCACTTTTCACTCTCAGCACAGGAAAATGGAGAAGATTTTGTCCAAACACTGGGGCATCCTTCAGACTGACCCCCACCTGGGCACCATCTTACCCACACGGCCCAGGTGTATTTACAGGAAAGCTCCTAGTCTAAAAAACAAAATAGCTCCCAGTAAAATTAAGCCCCTGGGCCCACCACCTAGTCAATTGCCCCTAGTTCCTCTAGTGGGCATGTATCAGTGCAGAAAGGCCTTATGTAAGACATGCCAGTATGTACAACATGGCCAAAAATCCTTTTCTTACAAAAATAAAAAATGCCACCTGGAGGGCTTTTACAACTGTTCGTCCGATTATGTCATATATGCACTGACCTGTCCGTGTGGCTTAATATATGTTGGCCGTACCACTTGCCCACTTCGCCAACGTTTTGGTAAACACAGGCGGCTTATTGAGGGTGGTAAAGACATACACAGCGTGCCTCGTCATTTTGCCGAGACCCACCAAAAATCCACAGATGGCCTGGAAGTCTGGGTTGTGGAGCAGATTTCGGGATCTCTCTCTGGGGCAGAGCGCTTCATAAAGCTCTGCGCCAGAGAGACTTTCTGGATCTACACCCTGGACGCACTCTCGCCTGGGGGCCTTAATGAAACCATAGAAATTGCTACCATATTGTGAATCATCATTTTAAGGTTTCTGGCTAACTTTTTTCTATTTACATTTAGGTTGTTGTGCACTTTTTTGGTCCTTATTGGGGGTGGAGGGTCATCTGGACGAGTAAGTAACCAAACACACCTGCATCGGTATCTTATCATTATTAATAGATATTTTGGTTTTTGGTCATTGGACACCCCATACGTTCTTTTAAGGTCTCGTACGTATACACCTCCTGCGGGCGGAGGCTATACACCCATATATCCATAGCCACATCCATCTTTTTGGACTTGGCTGGATTTACATCCCCGTTATTTATCATTTTTATACCCAGTTTTTGTTATCCTTATTATTACCATTATCACAATTCTATATATTCCCACTATCACTGAGATTGGCCCACAGGAACATACAGGAATATCGCTTTTTTGTTACATATCCATCTGAGGGTATTTACAGCCCACACCCTAATATACTTCTCCAGTTTATAATGTGTTGTCCAATTACCCCTGATATTTATTCATTATTGTTATTATTTCTCTTCTTTCCCCTTTTTCTCCCCCCCCCCCCCTCTCTTCTCCGCATATTCCCATATCCCATAACTAGAGAGGAACATCTCTTGCACTGTATATGTATGCATCTTTATTCTAATTTTAATTTATTTTAAATCTTATTTATATTAAATACTTATCAGATTATACCCTTATATTTATCATAAATATTACTCTTACTTATCTTATGCTTTCTTTACTCTCATGTATAATTGTATCAACAGACATGAATGTATCTATAAACCTATAGTGATTGCCAATGCATTTATTCATTTTATTCATTCTATTTTCCATAACATTTTTATTGTATTTTTATTATATTTTTTTATGGTATTATTAGTGGATATCAGCTTGTAAAGTTCTCTTTCGTGTAATACCTTGTTTTAGCCGCTAGATGGCACTCTTAGGCCCTTTCCCATATATAGCAGTGAGCTCACCTCCTGTCACTCTATTGCCTGATGAAAGAGTGCGCCTGCTTTCCACATCGCAGGCTTTGCATACTCTGAAATGCGTCGCATATCAGTGACGCGGGACGCTGTGCGCGCTGGCTCCTGGACACCCCCAGCCATTCCATCTGCCACGAAAGGGATCCTGTTGAACGACTGCAGGTGGTCACCCCGATCGGTGGGTTTTCCCTCGGACCACAGCATACACAGAGACCGGCAGGATTTCGGACTACACTGCTATTTTCCACCATGTCTATCCGCAGACGAGTGTGCGGACATGCCTTTTAACCACTTCAATCTGAGTGTAATCACCCTGTGTTCTACCCTGATTGTAATAAAATTACTGCATTTAGAGGCGCCTTCTCTCTTTCTTGTATTCTAGTGTTGTGGCATGGCTAACCTCTAGAAGAGCTGCCGATCTGCAGTTTTTTATCCTGGATACCTCTACCCCTGTAGACCCGTCGCCTGGCCTTGCGCCTACTTGCCTCCTTAAACCATGTCTACAGGCTTTCCTTTATCTAGATGGCAGCTCACCTCCTCAGAGAAGGTTAATAGATTGGTTTACCAAGAACGATTTTTCATGAACCCGTGCTGATTACCACTAATGATAATTTTATTACAATAATCTTGTATATAATGCCATATTATTCCCTCCAAGAGCTTGCATATTATTGATGTTAAGATAACTGGCCTGTAGTTCCCAGGGATGTATCTTGGTGCTACATTGGCTTTTCTCCAATCAGCTGGTATCATATCAGTCAGTAGACTGTTCTTAAAAATTAGGTACAATGGTCTGGCAATTACTTGACTGAGTTCCTTAAGGACCCTCAAGTGCAAGCTATCTGGTCCCTGTAACGTTACGTTTTTTAAGTCTATTCCTAATTTTATCTTCAGTTAGCCATGAGAGTGCTTCCTGCGACGTGTCATGAGGACCAACATTGTAGTTTTGGATGCTTGAGCCCCCCGTTTCCTTTGTGAATACTGAGGAAAAAAATAAGTTTAACAACTTTGCTATCTCTCCATCCTTTGTAACCAGATTCCCTTCATCATTCTTTATGGAGCCAATATGATCGGACCTCCCTCTCTTACTATTTATATACTTAAATAATTTCTTTTTACTCTCCTCTGCTATGTGTCTTTCATGTTCTATCTTAGCCACCCTGATTGCACCCTTACATTCCTTATTGCATACTAGACTTGTGCATGGCTGAAAAATTAGTTTCTTTCCATTTTTTCAGTTTTTTTATTTTTTCGCAAAATTCAAAAACTCAAAACATTTGGAAATTCGGAAATTTGCGGTAATACTGCAATTTCGGTAATTCAGCAATTGCGGTAATTTGGAAATTCACGGTAATTCGGTAATTGCGGTAATTCAGTAATTGCGGTAATTTGGAAATTCGGCAATCAGAACAGCCGAAAATACGAAATTCGAAAATTCGGAAATCTGAAAATTCGAAAATAACACAGAACATTTGAAATAATAACTAATAAATAACTATTAAATTATAGGCATTGGAATTTCCTTGAAAATATGTTTGTCAGTGATAAATTTTATATTTAAGTTCACTAACAGCCACATTTTCAAGGGAATTCCAATACCTATAATTTAATAGTTCTTTATTATTTCAAATGTTCTTTCTTATTTCTGAATTTCGGAAATTTTCAAATTGGGAAAGAAGAAAGAACATTTGAAATAATAATAAATAACTATTAAATTATAGGTATTGAATCTCCTTGAAAATTTGGCTGTTAGTGAACTTAAATATGAAATTTATTAAATTTCATATTTAAGTTCACTAACAGCCACATTTTCAATGAAATTCCAATACCTATAATTTAACCGTTATCTATTATTTCAAATGTTCTTTCTTATTTACATATTTCCTAATTTAGAGCAATTGCCGAATTACAGTGAATTTAAGAATTTTCGAATCAGAAAGACGAAAATTCGGGAAAATTCGGAAATTCAAAATATGTCCAAAATTTAAGAATTTAGCAAAATTTGGTAAAAATGAAATTCGGAACTAAACGAATTGCACAAGCCTATTACATACCTTATAAAGATGGAATCTTCACAGTGAGGCGTGTTGTTGGATTTTTAACACTGAAGATACAGTTTGAACTAACCCCCATTTCTTTGGATTTACATATAGACTGTTTTTGAGTTTATTCTGATTACAAACTATTGGACACTTTGTTTCAGATTTACACCCAGGACAGAATGTGTGTATATATTCTTGAATAAGTGTCACATAAGGATCAGTTCCAGTCCTTTGGATTTTATTTAGTTTATTGAATTTTAACAATATGGTTTGATTTTATTTATATATGATCATTAATTGTATCATTTTTACAATACTTCCCTCTGCAGCAGAGGTTACACTTAACCGTTTCAGCGCTGCTGAATTCAGTTATACCATACTGCTAGCTGGATTTCTTTCGGATATAAAGATGGAATGCTGACCGGGACCCCTCAGCCTTGTATTTTTTGAAGGCCTTCTCCTTTGCTTTTATATGTGCTTTTACGTCAGAGTTAAGCCACCCTGGTCTTTTATTAGTTCTTTTAAATTTATTTCTCATTGCGATACACTGGCTAATACCTTTGTTTAGTATGTTCTTGAAGCACTCCCATTTTTCCACTGCATTCATTGTACGTAGAATTTTATCCCAGTTAACATCTTCCAGCAAGGAGCGTAGTTTATGGAAGTTGGCTCTCTTAATATTCGGTGTCTTTGTATTCCCCTTATGTTTCCTATTTGTGTGATTTATACTGAAACGAATTGACCTGTGATCGCTATTACCTAGATTGCCCCTTACTTCCACATCTGTAATGAGGTCTATGTTGTTAGTAATCAGAATGTCTAATAATGCTTTTTTTCTTGTTGGTGCATCTACCATCTGACCCATGAACTTGTACTGCAGGACATTTAGGAAATGGCGAGCCTTGGCTGAGTGCGCTGTACCTTCCACCCAGTCTATAGCAGGGTAATTAAAATCCCCCATTATAACAACACTTCCCATCTTTGCTGCTATTCCAAATTGTGATGGGAGGTCCACCTGCCCCTCTTCCCTCTGGTTAGGGGGCCTATAGCATATTCCCAGTATTACTTTCCCCTTGGTGTCTTCCTTTTGCAGCTCTACCCATAAGGATTCAACCTCCTCCCTTGATCCACTAGTCTTCCCTCACATTTACTTGTACGTTATTTTTTATATACAGGCATACCCCTCCCCCTTTTTTGCCCTCCCTTTCCCTGCAATATAGGGAATACCCCTGAATGGTAGCCAGCCAATCATGAGAGCTGTTGAACCAAGTCACTGAAATTCCCACAAAATCTTGAATTGTCATTCAAAGTGCGACAGCGCTAAAAGTTTAAAATTTGCCTGGGCAGGAAGGGGGTGAAAGTGCACAGTATTGAAATGCTTAAAGTGGTTGTCAACCTGTGACAACCACTTTAACCTACAGGTAAGCCTAGAATAAGGCTTACCTGTAGGTGCCTTGCATATCTCCCAAACCTGTACGGTTCAGGAGATATGCAGTGTTCTGCATGTGCAGACGTAATTTTGGCACATGTGCAGTGAAGAAGCGGCCTCCGTGTCGTTTCTCCACTGAGACTGTGCCGTGACTGGCGGCTCCAGCGTGCATGCGTGGGAGGGATATCACGTGACTCCGGACAGTCACAGAGCTGAAGTCATGGCCCCGGAAGGAAGAGGGGCAGAAGATGGAGGCCGCCAGCACAGGGGACATCGCTGGCTTTGTTTGCAGGTAAGTGGCACATAATGGGCTACTATGCGATGCATAGTAGCCCATTATGCTTCTAATTTACAGGGATATGTAGAGGAAGTAAACCCAATCTGGGTTTACTTCCTCTTTAAAGTGATTGTAATACTATTTTTTTAAATTAAAATAATAAACAATGTATGCTTACCTGCTCTGTGCAATGGTATTGCACAGAGCGGCCCGGAACCTCCTCTTCTTGGATCTCCTGCCGGCAAACTTGGCGTCTCCTTTTCTGCATCTGCCCTCATAGCAAGCACTTGCTATGGAGGCAGACATGCAGGCTCAATCCCAGGCTGGGCTGTGTGCATCTATTGGTCTCATCCTCCACTCACTGCTCACAGGATTTGACTGACAGCAGCAGGATCCGGCTGCTCCAGCTGATCTCACCCAAGCTGTGAGAGCGAGGAGGGAAGACTAAAGCCTTGTACTCACGGTTTGATTGTCATACGACCGCGCTTCTGATTTTTGTCAAAAGCCTGTGTCCAAGATTTTGTAAAGCATACTGACTATCCGAAAATTTTCGTTCGACCAAACTCAGCGTCAGAAGTGATGTAATGTTTTGAATACTTTTGCATCTTTTTTTTTCCTTTCTGAGCATGCGTAGTCTCGGTCGTACAATTTTTTTTGTACGAAAACTGTACTAATGGAATGAAAATCAGACGTGGCGTTGTCGTACGACAAAAATTTGCTAGTCTGCACATCCAGCTTTTGTCTGACGAAAAGTGTCAATTGGCTGTCGAAAGGAGCAGACTAACGGTAAGAATTTCGGACGACAAGCTGTCGAACAACAATTCCCATCCAAAATTTGCACCGTGTGTACGGGCCTTGACGGACAGGTACAGCACTAGATCCATACAGGCCTCAGGTAGGAGTGGGGAAGGGCACAACAAGTGGCAAAGCCACCTTTAGAACAAATTTAATGGAATTGATGGAACCTATTCTTCCCATTCCATTGCTAATAGAGGGTCGCAAACAAGGTGAGATTCTTACTTAGCTTGGTACTAGGTACTTTGGTTCCTTTCACTCATTTTAGAACTTACTTACTATACAGATTATTATAAATATGTGCAATCCTAACACTCTACGGTATCCTCTTTTAGTGACAATGAGAGCTGTAAGAAGAAGGAGGAAAAACTGAGGAGAACAGTGACAAAAGTTCTGAAATGTGATGCTCTGAAGAAGAACCCATTTGAACCAGTGGAGCTGCCACAAGCTGATTGCTTGATTAGTTGCCTCTGTTTAGAAGTAGCCTGCAAAGACCTAGAAACTTTCACCAATGCTTTGAGGAATCTTAATGGCCTCATTAAACCAGGTGGTCACATAGTAATTCAGAGTGTGCTTAACTGTACATACTATTATGTTGCTCAAAAGAGATTCTTCTGTCTGGCCATTACTCAGGAAGAACTGGAAATGGCATTTAAGGAGGTTGGCTTTGAAATACTGAAACTAAAAATCATTCCACGTACTGAAAAACCAGGAGAGGGCATTTTTGATCAGGATAAATATTACTTTGTCCATGCCCTTAACCATGTTCATAGGGCAAGTGACATGACTTTTTTTCTACCCAGGTCCTAATCAGTAATTTCTCCTGCTGCTTTCCAAATTGTTAATATAATTAACAAAGCTAGCGAAACAGCACAGATCAATTAAATCCTATGCCAAATTGAAATTAAGAGCTTTTTTCCCATTAATATTCGTAAACATTTATGAATATCAAGGAATTCTAGATACTAATAATTCAAGGAAAGGTGCAGAGGCATAGAAACTGCTTTCACAGCTGATACCGGACCTTTTCTGTCTACAATTTTCCCCAGCCCTTAGTGTTTTACTCTTACTACTACGTAGAAAATGCAAGCCAAAGGGTGCTATAATTTGTAGCCAGATGAAAGTTCAGAACTCTTTCTTCTGTATAATAGCAATGGCAGGATAGCATGGGCTGGAGGGTTTAGACACAGTAAAGGGGAGTGGGGGTGAAAAGAGGTCTGCACTGGAGCCAACACCTATATAGTCACACAAGACTGATCATGATAGCCATTATTATGTCCATGCTTCTATAACTTGCAAATGACCAATAAAGTACATTTATCCAGATGATTAAAATACATAACTGCATTCATGATGTGTGTGTTTTTTTTTTTTTCTTTGTATGTATCTTCCTGAAGTTCACATTAATCTGAACCTGTAGCCTAGGCTATGGTCATTCATGTAATTACATGCTATTGACAAATTGTAATCCAGATTTAACCACTTGATGACCAAGGGCGTATATATACGTCCTTGGCTTTCAGTGGTGATATCTGAATGGTGCCTGCAGCTGCACGCACCATTCAGATATCCTTTTTTTCAGCCGGCGATTCTGAACAACATAAAAGTGGTCTTAGCGGCGGATTCACCGCAAGATCACTTTTATCAGTGGCGGGAGAGGTGCCCCCCCCCCCGCTCCCGCCGCTTTCCGGTCATCTCCGCTGCTTACCGGACCCGCCGGCAGCGGCGGAGATGATCCAATCCTCTCCCCCAGTGTCCGGGACAAGACTGAGCAGCTGAAGCCGCTCACTCGGCTCCATATTACGGCCGGGTGGAAATGACGTCAGAAGTGACGTCCACCCAACGGTCTTAAAGGGCCCATTTTTTTTTTTTGGGCTGTCATTTTTTTCAGATTTTTTTTTTTTTTTTTTTTGCATTTTAGTGTAAGTATGAGATCTGAGGACTTTTTGGCCCCAGATCTCATATTTAAGAGGACCTGTCATGCTTTTTTCTATTACAAGGAATGTTTACATTTCTTGTAATAGGAACAAAAGTGATCAATTTTTTTTTTAAAAGAACAATGTAAAAATAAAAAGTAAAAAGCAAAATAAATAATAAAAAAAAAAAAAAATGTAAAGCGCCCCGTCCCCGCGAGTTCGCGTGCAGAAGCGAACGCATACGTAAGTCCCGCCCACATATGAAAACGGTGTTCAAACCACACATGTGAGGTATCGCCACGATCGTTAGAGTAAGAGCAATAATTCTAGCGCTAGACCTCCTCTGTAATGCAAAACTGCTAACCTGTAGAATTTTTTAAACGTCGCCAATGGAGATTTTTAAGTTGCAAAATTTGTCGCCATTCCGCGAGCGGACGCAATTTTGAAGCATGACATGTTGGGTATCATTTTACTCGGCTTCACATTATCTTTCACAATATGGGAAAAAATGGCCTAACTTTACTGTTTTCTTATTTTTAACTAAAAAAACTGAATTTATTTTAAAAAAAGCACGATTGGAAGACCGCTGCGCAAATACGGTGTGACATAAAATTTTGCAATGACTGCTATTTTATTCTCTAGGGTGTTAGAAAAAAAACAATATATAATGTTTGGGGGTTCTAAGTAATTTTACAGCAAAAAAAACACTGAACCCAAAAAACAGGCTTGGTTGGTAAGTGGAGAAGCCGTCAGTGACCTCTCTAGCTGCAGGTACTGTGGTGCAATTATTTTCTTAAATTAAGAGCTGTGTGACTAAAGTCAATTTCTTTCATCAGTTAAGGAGTAATTCCACTTTTGTTGAGAAAAAAACATTACCCCTCTGGGTGATCTATGTACATTACAAGGATTTTAACAAACGTTGTTGCAGATTCCTACCTTTTGTGATTCTGAAGAAATCACTGTTTGTTTATGTGTGCCCAGGTGTGTCTAAAGGGAGTAGTTTCATAACTATCAACCAGCTGCTGCAACTGCAGGCCTCTAATGAGGAAAATTGCAGGGTCTACATCTTGTTTATGTGTGCCCAGGTGTGTCTAAAGGGAGTAGTTTCATAACTATCAACCAGCTGCTGCACCTGCAGGCCTCTAATGAGGAAAATTGCAGGGTCTACATCCCTTTACATGTGATTTCCTATTGGGAATATCTCACCAAAAATCACATTTTTGTTGCAAGGGGTGCCAAAAATCTGACATGTCTCTTAGTGCCGACTTCTGGGAAAATTAGTAAGCCAATCAGACAAGCAGGAAATTATGTTTCTGGGGGGTGTTCTGTACACATTCTGTCTACAGAACACCTCCAGGTAGCCACATTGCATTTTATTTTTAGAAAGTTACAGAGTTGCAGATTAGAATGGAAAGGTATTTTTTTAATAACATTCAAATAATCACTTCAATACAGGACATTCCTGACCAGACCAATTTTCAGCATTCAGTGCTCTCACACTTTGAATGCCAATTACTCTCTCATGCTACACTGTACCCAAACAAAATTGTTATCATTTTTTTCACACAAATAGAGTTTTCTTTGGTGGTATTTAATCACCTCTGAGTTTTTTATTTTTTGTGACATAAGTGAAAAAAGAGCGATAATTTTGAAAAAAAAAACCACTTTTTTTTGTTTCTATGACAACATTTTGCAAATAAGTAATTTTTGTTCATAAATTTGGGCCAACACCTATACTGCTACATATCTTTGGTAAAAATAACCCAAATAAGTGTGTATTATTTGGTCTGTGTGAAAGTTATAGAGTCTACAAGCTATGGTGCCAATCATTGAAAATTGATCACACCTGATGCACTGACGGCCTATCTCAATTCTTGAGGCCCTGAAATGTCAGAAAGTACAAATACCCCCCCCAAATTACCCCTTTTTGAACAGAAGATATTCCAAGGTATTTAGTATGAGGCATGGCGAGTTTTTTGAAGTTTTATTTTTTCTCACAATTCTTGGGAAAATTAAGAAATTATAATTTTTTTTTTGCACAAAATTGTCATAACAACAAGTTATCTCTCACGCACAGCATATGTATACTTCCGATTACACCCCAAAATACATTCTGTTACTCGCCTCGAGAATGGCGATACCACATGTGTGAGACCTTTTCACAGCCTGGCCATATAGAGAGGTCCAACATGCAGGGAGGCATTCTAGGAGCAGAAATTTTACGTCTAATTTCCTAACGACCTATTAAATTTTGAAGGCCCCAGAGCACCAGGACAATGGAATAACCCAGAAAATTACCCCATTTTGGAAAGCAAACACCTCAATGTATATTCTATAAGGCATTATGAGTCTTTTCAATGGTTAATTTTGTCTTCGAAAAATGTGGAAAGAAAATGAAAACACTTTTATTTTTACACAAAGTGGTCGATTTATAACATATTTCTAATACATAGCATGTACATAGCAAGAATTACCCCCCAAAATATATTCTGCTACTCATCCCGAGTATGGCGATACTACATGTGTGAGACTTTTACACAGCCTGGCCACATAGAGAGGTCCAAAATGCAGGGAGCACCGTCAGGCATTCTAGAAGCATAAATTACACATATAATTTCCTAACCACCCATAACACTTTTGAAGGCCCTGCAGCAGCAGGACAATAAAATTACCCTCAAAATTACCCCATTTTGGAAAGCAAACACCCCAACGTATATTCTATGAGGCATTAGGAGTCTTTTGTACAGTTCATATTTTTCTACAAGTCTTCGGAATACGTGGAAAGAAAATGAAATTTTTTTCACAAAGTGGTCAATTTATATGATATTTCAAACACATAGCATGTATATAGCAAAAATAACCCCCCAAAATATATTCTGCTACTTGTCCTGAGTATGGCAATACCACATGTGTGAGACTTTTACACAGGCTGGCCACATAGAGAGGACCAACATGCAGGGAGCACTGTCAGGCATTCTAGGAGCAGAAATCTCATATCTAATTTCCTAACGACCTATTACACTTTTGAAGGCCCTGGAGAACCAGGACAATGGGATTACCCACAATATGACCCCATTTTGGAAAGCAAACACCCCAACATATATTCTATGAGGTATTATGAGTCTTTTGAATAGTTCCTTTTTCTCCACAAGTCTTCGAAAAATGTGGAAAGAAAATAAAAATGTTTTTATTTTTATACAAAGTAGTCAATTTGTAAGATATTTATGACACATAGCATGTACATATCATAAATTAACCCCCCAAATATATTCAAACAAGTAAGGGGCGCAACACCCAGAATATACAATCCTAGAGGTGGTCTGATAAAGAGGATGTGTGTCAGCCCATAAATATTAATTTAAAATTTTAAAAGTCCATATGCAAAGTCCATAGGCAAAGCCCATAAGCAGTAATCTTCATATATAATAGTCCATATCAGACTGGTGAAAATAAGGCAAAAAATGGAAAAGGTCAGGAAAGGAGAAGCAAACTGAAACGTAAGACACCAGAAGCTGCCATCACTGTGAAGCCATCCTGCCTGTGCCGAGTGTTTGCGCTCCCAGCCTCCTTCTGACCTAAAAGCCGCGAGCCGGCTTCTTCCATCATACAGCGTGCAGGACGAACGATCGTTTTGGATGACCATCGTTCCCGAAGGACCACCCGGTCGGATGGGATGAGCGTTTGGTTCCCCCTTGTATTGGATGCTGGATGTGTTCTTTACACAGTTATCTTGTGAGTTTTTTTAACCTTTTTTCTAATAAAGTGTACTGGCATATTGCACTTAGAAGCGCCTTCTATCTTCTGTTTCCCCCAAATATATTCAGCTACTCGTCCCGAGTATGGCAATACCACATGCGTGAGACTGTTACACAGCCTGGCCACATAGAGAGGCCCAACATGCAGAGAGCACCGTCAGGTGTTCTAGGAGCATAAATTACACATAAAATTTCGTTCATACCTATCACACTTTTGAAGGCCCTGGAGCACCACACAATTACCCACAAAATGACCCCATTTTGAAAAGCAAACACCTGAGGTATATTCTATGAGCCATGGGCTTCAGATAGGTACTTGGGTACTCTGATGGGTTGCAGATAGGTACTCAGGTATTCTGATGGGCTGCAGATAGGTACTCGGGCACTCTGATGGGCTGGAGACAGGTACTTGGGTAATCTGATGGACTGGTAGAAGGTACTCGGGTACTCTGATGGGCTGCAGGTAGGTACTCGGTTACTCAGATGGGTTGGTGACAGGTACTCGGGTAATCTGCTGGGCAAATGACAGGTACTCGGGTATTCTGATGGGCTAGTGACAGGTACTCGGGTACTCTGATGGGCTAGTGACAGGTACTCGGGTACTCTGATGGGCAGGTGACAGGTACTCAGGTACTCTGATGGGCAGGTGACAGGTACTCGGGTACTCTGATGGGCTGGTGACAGGTATTCGGGTACTCAAATAGGCAGGTGACAGGCGCTCGGTAACGCTGATGGTCAGGTGACAGGTACTCAAGTACTCTGATGGGCCGGTGACAGCTACTCGGGTACTCAAATGGGCAGGTGACAGGCACTCGGGTATGCTGATGGTCTGGTGACAGGCACTCGGGTACGCTGAGGGTCTGGTGACAGGTACTCGAGTACGCTGATGGGCAGGTGACAGGTACTCGGGTACTCTAATGGGCTGGTGACAAGTACTCGGGTACTCTGATGGGCTGGTGACAGGTACTTGGGTACTCAGATGGGCAGGTGACAGGTTCTAGGGTACTCTGTTGGTCTGGTGACAGGTACTCAGGTACTCTGATAGGCAGGTGACAGGTACTCGGGTACTCTGATGGGCAGGTGACAGGTACTCTGATGGGCTGGTGACAGGTACTTGGGTACTCAGATGGGCAGGTGACAGATACTCGGGTACACTGATGGTCTGGTGACAGGTACTCGGGTACTCTGATGGGCAGGTGACAGGTACTCAGGTACTCTGATGGGCTGGTGACAGGTACTTGGGTACTCAGATGGGCAGGTGACAGATACTCGGGTACTCTGATGGTCTGGTGACAGGTACTCAGGTATTCTGATAGGCAGGTGGCAGGTACTCGGGTACTCTAATAGGCTGGTAACAGGTATTTGGGTACTTTGATGGGTTGGTGACAGGTACTCGGGTACTCTGATGGGTTGTTGACAGGTACTCGGGTACTCTGATGGGCTGGTGACAGGTACTTGGGTATTCAGATGGGCAGGTGACAGGAACTCGGGTACGCTGATGGTCTGGTGACAGGTACTCGGGTACTCTGATAGGCAGGTGACCGGTACTCGGGTACTCTGATGGGCTGGTGACAGGTACTCTGATGGGCTGGTAGCAGGTACTCAGGTACTTTGATGGGTTGGTGACAGGTACCCGGGTACTCTGATGGGTTGGTGACAGGTACACGGGTACTCCGATGTTTTGGTGACAGGCACTTTGGTACTCTGATGGGCTGGTGACAGGTACTCTGGTGAACTGGTGATAGGTACTCAGGTATTCTGATGGGCTGGTGAAAGGTATTCGGGTACTCTGATGGGCTGGTGACAGGTAGTCAGGTACTCTGATGGGCAGGTGACAGGTACTTGGGTACTCTGATGGGCTGGTGACAGGTACTCGGGTACTCTGATGGGCTGGTGACAGGTACTTGGGTACTCAGATGGGCAGGTGATAGGTACTCGGGTACTCTGATGGGCTGGTGACAGGTACTCGGGTACTCTGATGGGCTGGTGACAGGTACTCAGGTACTCTGATGGGCTGGTGACAGGTACTCGGGTACTCTGATGGGTTGGTGACAGGTACTCAGGCACTCTGATGGGTTGGTGACAGGCACTCGGGTACTCTGATGGGCTGGTGACAGGTACTCAGGAACTTTGATGGGTTGGTGACAGGTACTCTGATGGGCAGGTGACAGGTACTCTGATGGGCTGGTGATATGTACTCTGGTACTTTGATGGGTTGGTGACAGGTACTTGTGTACTTTGATGGGTTGCTGACAGGTGCTTGGGTACTCTGGTGGGCTGGGGACAGGTACTCAGTTACTCTGATGGGTTGGTGACAGGTACTCAGGTACTTTGATGGGTTGGTGACAGGTACTTGTGTACTTTGATGGGTTGGTGACGGGTACTTTGATGGGCTGGTGACAGGTACTCGGGTACTCAGATGGGCAGGTGACAGGTACTCGGGTACTTTGATGGGCAGGTGACAGGTACTCTGATGGGCTGTGACAGGTACTTTGATGGGGTAGTGACAGGTATTTTGATAGGGTGGTGACCGGTCCTCTTTATTACTGGGGGGGGGCAATCAGTGTGCTTGGTGTGTACACTAAGCGGTAACAAGCTGTTACTGCAATCTCCTTCTCACACACGATCGGTGTATGAGAAGGAGAACCCGGTAATAGTTTGTTTACATCATATAACAAGCTGTGATAGGACATTGGCTCTTTACCCTGATCAGAGCTGGGCTTTGTCCCAGGGACAAGCCCCAACCCTGATCGCTGCGCTGTGTGCCCCCGGGGGCGTGCACGAGCGGCGTGCATGTGGATCTCCGTAGTGACCGGCTCTTTACCCTGATCGAGGAGGGGCTATGTCCCGAGGGACATGCCCCATCCCTGATCTCCGCGCTGTGGGCCCCCGGGGGCCAGCAGTAGTGGTGAGAAGTGGCGGACGTCATATGACGCCCGCCCGGATCAACAGAGGGTCCCTGCCTACCTCATTTTACAATGGCTCGGTAGGGAAGTAGTTAAAATATGACTAGAGTCACAATTGTATATGCTACATTATTATTTTTTTATTTACTATTTTTTTCCCTACTAAAGTGGAATTACCCTTTAAGCTCCCTCTGTCTACACATCTCTCCCGGAGTCCCGGTACAATTGTGCAAGTCAAATGTTCCCACACTGATCTTTCAGCCCCTCTCCCGTATTCACTTTGTCCTTTCTGTTTTTCTCTTCTCTCCCATCCATAAATCTCTCCTCCTGTTTTCCTCTTCTCTCCCATCCATAAATCCCCTCTCCTGTTTTCCTCTTCTCTCCCGTCCATAAATCCCTTCTGTTTTCCTCTTCTCTTCTGCCCATAAATCCCTTCTCCTGTTTTCCTCTTCTCTGCCGTCCATAAATCCCTTCCCCTGTTTTCCTATTCTCTCTCGTCCATAAATCCCTTTTATTTTCCTGTCCTCTCCCGTCCATAAATCCCTTCTCCTGTTTTCCTCTTTTCTCCCATCCATAAAGCCCTTCTCCTGTTTTCCTCTTCTCTCCCATCCATAAATCCTTTCTGTTTACCTCTTCTCTCCCATCCATAAATCCCTTCTCCTGTTTTCCTCTTCTCTGCCGTCCCTAAATCCCTTCTGTTTTCCTCTTCTCTCCCATCCATATATCCCTTCTCCTGTTTTCCTCTTCTCTGCCGTCCATAAATCCCTTCAGTTTTCCTCTTCTCTCCCATCCATAAATCCCTTCTCCTGTTTTCCTCTTCTCTGCCGTCCATAAATCCCTTCTCCTGTATTCCTCTTCTCTCTCGTCCATAAATCCCTTCTCCTGTTTTCCTCTTCTCTCTCATTCATAAATTCCTTCTCCCGTTTTCCTCTTCTCTCCCATCCATAGATCCCTTCTCCTGTTTTCCTCTTTTCTCCCATCCATAAATCCCTTCTCCTGTTTTCCTCTTCTCTGCTGTTCATAAATCCCTTCTCCTGTTTTCCTCTTCTCTCTCGTCCATAAATCCCTTCTCCCGCTTTCCTCTTCTCTCCCATCCATAAATCTCTTCTCCTGTTTTTGTCACGAACCTGGTGGTGGAGTCTGAATTGTGCAGGGAACAACCGCTCTTGCGCACCCGATTCAAGGACCCCTGGTAGAGTGGACAGAGGTCCAAGAGTGCGGGATGGCACGAGGGCTGGATGGTCACTGATGATGTTATGATGCTCCAGAAGGACGTGCAGGTAGAAGGATGGTCGTGCAGGCTGGGTTGGCAACAGGCAGGCAGGAAGGTACAAAAGGATCAGGCAAATGGGTAGTCAAGTTCAAGCAAGGTTCGTTAACGGGCGTGCAGCAGAAGTACACGGGAGCAGACAATCGGATGGTCGTGGAAAGCCGGGGTCGGTGCAGGCAGCGGAACAGCAGGTCAGGACAAGCCGGGTCAACAGGAAGCAGAACAAACACAGGAACAGGTAGTAGGAGCTGAGGCTCACAGGTCACGGACGCTGTAGAACGAGCAGCACTTGTTGCTGGGATCACAGGGCTTAAATGTCACTGTTTGTCGCTGTTTTTGGCGCGTGTGCGCGCACAGGCGCGTGCGAACGCACACAGACGTGCGCACCACCGCGGAAATAGCCAGAATCCACTGGTAGAAGGTTCCTTCTCTAACACTGGCACTGTGAGGGACAGATTGCAGATATTATAGAACATCTCATCCTGCATTACTGAATGATCTGATTGTGGACTAGGGAGAGATACTAGTACTGATGCTTTGAGGGACAGATTTCACACCTCATCCTGCTGCACAGAACGATCTGACTGGACTAGGTAGAGTCTGTTGCTTTAAGGGAAAGATTATTCTTTTAAAATCATCATCAACTTGTACAGGGAAAAGTTCCAGCTGTTGCTTTAACCACTTCCTTACTGGGCACTTAAACCCCCCTCCTGCCCGAACCAATTTTCAGTTTTCAGCGCTGTCGCTCTTTGAATGACAATTGCGCGGTCGTGCGACATTGTACCCAAACAAAATTTGCGTCCTTTTTTTCCCACAAATAGAGCTTTATTTTGGTGGTATTTGATCCCCTCTGCGTCATTTCTGATCGCCGCTATAAACAAAAAAAGAGCGACAATTTTGGAAAAAAAACAATATTTTTTACTTTTTGCTAAAATACAAATCCAAAAATAAAAAATAAAAAAACAAATTTATTCATCAGTTTTGGCCGATATATATTATTCTACATATTTTTGGTAAAAAAAAATCGCAATAATGGTTTTTATACATCTTATTATATATAGCCGGTTTTGACTACTTATTTAAACAA
>BLSH010276318.1:316615-341696 GCA_018402905.1 Glandirana rugosa | reverse complement strand
TTTTCCTTCGAGATAAACACCCCATGTTGTAGCGTACTGGTGCGTTGACAGTCAATTTCGCTGCGTCACGGTTTAGCACGAGGACAGTCCTTCCTTTAGGAAGACCCCGACTTCACCAATTTGTGAAAGTCTTCTTTACGTCTTTCCAAGACACTAGTATACGAGAGTGTTTTACTTCCTACCGTGAATCGAACAGACGTCTAATTTGTATATGTGTATGACATGTCTTCCAACAACCTTCAAATGAGTAAAACTGATAAGACCGAAGTTAACAATATTATCACAGATAATTTGGCACTGCGTCGCTTTAACTGACAGTTGCGTGGTCATGCGATGTTGTACCCCACAAATAGAGCTTCCTTTTGATGGTATTTGATCACCTCTGCAGTTTTTATTTTTTTTAATTGGAGAATTCATCTCTCTGATGGAGATTGATTGTCTTGCTGTATTCAGGGAGGGGCATAGAGGTCTCAGGAATGCATAGACACTATTATAACAATTGAAGCCAGAATAGTCAAAATGAGTAAACTTCCAACAACCTTCTGTACAGTATGTGTATATGTTTAATCTGCAGACAAGCTAAGTGCCATCCTTCATTTTGTGAGAGCATATGATCACAGAACCTTTCTGCATTTCTTCTGAAAGTGTTTAACCACTTCAGCCCCAGAAGGATTTCCTTCCTGACAGGAGCACGATTTGGCACTGCGTCGCTTTAACTGACAGTTGCGTGGTCATGCGATGTTGTACCCCACAAATAGAGCTTCCTTTTGATGGTATTTGATCACCTCTGCAGTTTTTATTTTTTGTGCTATAAACAAACGAGCGACAATTTTGAAAAAATATATATTTTATATTTAGCAGGACCGCGATATTGCGGCGGGCAGATCGGACATTTTTGACACTTTTTTGGGACCATTGACATTTATACAGCGATCAGAGCTAAAAATAGCCACTGATTACTGTATAAATGTCTTAGGCAGTGAAGGGGTTAAAACTAGGGGATGATCAAGGGGTTAAGTGTTCCCTAGGGGGGTGTTTCTAACTGTGGGGGGAGTGTAGTGACTGGGGGTGGAGAGAGAAAGCCGCTCCCGATCACTGGGAGCAGCAGATCTCTCTCCACTTCTCTGTCAGAACGGAGATCCATTTGTTTACAAGAACGGATCCCTGTTCTGGCTCTGTGGGGAGCTGTCGTGGGTATCCGGCGGACATTGCACCCGCCGGCCACGCGCATCAGCTCCAGAGACGCGCCCTCTGCAGTCTCTTAAAGCTCCGCCGTACAGCTATGGCGATTCGCGCAGGAGAGCAGATCTCCTGATTCGCACGGAAGAGTTTGACGGCGGCTGGTCGGCAAGTGGTTAAGAGTGTTTCTCTGTATTGAACTGTGTTACCCTGCCTTTTTTAATCACCGTTCATCTTCTTAAGGATACAGTACCAAATTTCAGTTTAAAGTACAAAATGTCTAGACAAAGGTTCTATGCACTCTTCTATTGCTGAAGCAAAGCAAGTACATCAGGTTCCTGACCTCACAGCCGTACAGGGAGAAGATTCTACAGATATTGAAGAACAGAGTGTAAAGCCCAAATGTACCATAAAACCAACTCAGCAGCTCAGAGAAAACTATGAAACTAGTAGAGATGATTCTCCAGCAATCTCTCAGACATATGGGACAGAATTGTATACCTCATGTCAGTTGTTTCACATTTTAACAATAAAAGAGTGGAACTAGAAGACTCTATAGATCACCTATCTGCCTCAATGGTGTATTTAGGTTTTGTGCTGCCCTAGGCCTGACTAAACTCGTGCCCCCCACAGTTGTGGAATGCCGGCTGCCCGCACAAAAACTCATTGGTTGGGGTCTGCCGCGTGGGCCCTTTGGGACGACTGGACCCCCCCCATATGTATGGGCTGCCCCCCTCTGATGGCGGCCCTGCCTGTATTATCATACCGGCAGAACTAAAAGTGCAAGCCGGCGGGGACTTTTTTCGTGCTGCCCCCTGCAAAGTGCCGCCCTAGGCCTGGGCCTTGTTGGCCTAGGCCAAGATACAGCGTTGATCTGCCTCCTATGAACGTTATCAACAGTTGTCTGCCAAATATACAGCCATGTTAAGGGGCAATAATATAGACAACTCTTCAGCAGAACTAAGACTGAAATCCAACCAACCAACAAAGAAAACTTTAAGTACAATGGGCTAATGAAAGGCAGAATTCCGCATTGGTCATCTGCAGAAGTCCAGATCCCATAGATCCACATCAACTAAGCCCACAGCACAATCTTCTAGATCCATTGGAAGCTCGAAGAAGAACTCTTCAAGCACAAGAGTCAGAGATAGAGGGGGTAATTTACTATAGCGCCAATATGCGCTCCTGCAGTGCAGGAAAATAGCACCCGATTAAGGGCAATAAAGACTTTGAACCTGAAAATTCTTCCATTAAAAGCTTGTATGCAAGTTAACTGCCATAAAAAGTGTATGGGGACCTGGGTCCTGCCCTGGGGGACATGTCTCAATAGGAAAAAAAGTTTTTCAAACTATCATCTTTAAAGAAGCAGTGATTTTAATAATGCTTAAAGTGAAACAATAAAAATTAAAAATTCCTTTAAATATTGTGCCTTGGGGGTCCCCTTAGTCTGTCTGTAAAGTGGTGCATCTGTGTGATGTTTAGAACAGTCCCACAGCAAAATTACATTTCTAAAGGAAAAAAGTCATTTAAAATTGCTTGCGGCTGTAATGTATTGCCAGCTCCCGGCAATATAGATAAAAAAATCACAAAAAAATAGCGTAGGGTCCCCCCCAGGTACCTTTGGGTCTGGTATGGATTTTAAGGGGAACCCCCGCCAAAATGTAAAAAAATGATGTGGGGGCCCCCCAAAATCCATACCAGGCCCTTCAGGTCTGGTATGAATTTTAAGGGGAACCCCGCACCAAAATTTAAAAAAAAATCCATACCAGACCCTTTTCCGAGCACGCAGCCTGGCAGGTCAGGATGGGGGGGTGAGCAAGCACCCCCCTCCTGAATCGTACCAGGCCACATGCCCTCAACATGGGGGGTGGGTGCTTTGGGGCAGAGGGGCCCAAGAGTTGAGATGCTCAACTCTTCAGAATTCCCCATAGGTGTTCGCTTGGGTTCCGATCAGGAGACACCAGCAGTGCTCATGCAGCTCCCTCAGGACACTGCATTTTTCTGGTACTCCTCACCTTTGCAACGTCATACATATTTATTTTGGTCTCATCACTCCAGAGTACAGAGTCCCAGCAGTCTTCATCTTTTTCAGCACAGGCCCTGGCAAATTCTAGACACCCTTTTTCTGCATGGACTTTAGGGGAGGCTTCCTTCATGGGCAACACTGCAGTATATGCCGTATTGTGTCACGGGAAACAATCAGCCCAGTTTGGCTTTCTACTTCTTTAGCTAACTGCAGTGAACTTGCATGCCGATTTTCTTCAACCCCTCTGATCCGAAGATGCTCCTGTCAAGGTGTCAACTTCCATGGGTGGCCTGGACATCTCTGTGAGATGGTTGCAGTTCCATCTTTGTAAAATGTTTGTATCAATTGTGCTACAGTATTCTGACTGATAAGTAAAGCTTTGCTGATTTCCTTGTAGCCTTCACCTTTCTTGTGTAAAGACATTTTTTTTTTCTCAGGCCTTGGTTTATTTCTCTTCCATGTGGTGCCATTGCTGACAGCATGAAATGGGAGGGGTTTTCTTTGTTAAGTAACGCCCTTTTATATTAACTGTCTGCTGGACACCTGTTGAATGAATTCATGAATAAATAGACTCACCTGTAGTTAAATTCTTGTAATTTATTATTTTGTTGTCTAAAATTAAGCTTTGCTCATAAGATTTTCATTGGGGTGTATTCATTTTTGCAACATGGTCTTGAATGAATTTGTCAGGAAAAATACTTTTTTGCATGTGCAAATGAACAAATCTTGGTTGCAATCAGTGGCCTGCATTTGTGGGAGTGTTTCGTGGTATAGTGTCCCATAGAAAAAGTTGATTCTGAAAAGAATGTAAAGGTTTTATGACAAAAGTTGTGGTGTACTCATTGATGCTGAGCACTGTATAGCCACACAGCAAAGGATACCACATACTACAATTAACAAGGTAACCTCTAGCAACAAGCTACAGTTCCAGCTACAGCCAGTAAAAGCGTTAGAAACTAAACCACAGCATAATGCTCTAGCAAAATCATTTTATCCTGGTATACCTCTACTCAATGCACCAGAAAACGTACACACTCAAGGGGTTCCACAAGTTACTTTGGCATCAAAGAATGAGAAATAAGATCTGTCTGACTTCACTAGGTATACAATACATCATGAGCTCCTTAACCACTTGTCGTCCGCCCACCGTCAAATGACGGCGGAGCGGAACGCCTCACGTTCTGGGACGACGTCATATGATGTCGCCCCTTTAAGCCAGGATTGTGCACGATCGGGCGTGTGCATCCCGGATCTGTCGATTACGGCGTGCCCCCGGGACACACCGCGTCACCGACGGGGGTGAACAGCCATTGGTCATGGCTGATCACAAATGGTACTGCCCCCATTTGCACGGCGCATGCACGCGATCGGGAGTGCGCTGCGCATACACGTCAGTGGCGGCGTGTTCCCAGGGAACACTGCCTGTCACCGACACTGGTATCAGCTGCCGGCTGGCGGCTGTTACCTTGTGATCGGCTGTGATCTACTCACAGCCGATCACATGTAATGTAAACAGAGCAGTAACTCACTGTTACCAGCTCTTCTGTCCTCACACAGTTTCCAGTGTGAGGAGAGAAGAGCTAGGATCAGTGAGTTACTGATCTGAAAAGCACCAAAAACCCGTCACTTCCCTCCTGCCCCCCCATGCACCTGTCACCCAACAGTCACCCCATCTGCCCCCATAAAGTGCACCTGTCATCATAAAGTGCACCTGTCACCCGTCACCCATCAGTGAGCGTAGCATGTCACCCATCAGTGACCGTGGCATGTCACCCGTCACCCATCAGTGACTGTTGGTGTGTCACCCGTCACCCATCAGTGACCGCGGCGTGTCACCCGTCACACATCAGTGACCGTGGCCTGTCCCCATCAGTGACCACCGCCAGTCACCCGTGGCCTGCCACCCGTCACCCATCAGTGACCATCGCCAGTCACCCATCAACCATCAGTGACTGTGACCAGTCACCCATCAGTGACCACCACCAGACACCAGTCACCCATCAGTGACCACTGCTAGTCACCCATCAGTGACCACTGCCATCACTCATCACCCATCAATGACCACCACCGCCAGTCACCCATCAGTGACCACCGCCAGACGCCCGTCACCCATCAGTGACCACCGCCAGACACCCATCAGTGACCACCGCCAGACATCGTCACCCATCGGTGACCACCGCCAGACACCTGTCACCCATCAGTGACCACTGCCAGACACCGTCACCCATCAGTGACTACCGCCAGACACCCATCACCCATCAGTGACCACCGCCAGACACCCGTCACCCATCAGTGACCACCGTCAGACACCTGGCACCCATCAGTGACCACCACCAGACACCCGGCACCCATCAGTGACCACCGCCAGACACCCAGCACCCATCAGTGACCACCGCCAGTCACCCATCAGTGACCACCACCAGTCACCCATCAGTGACCACCGCCAGACACCCGGCACCCATCAGTGATCACCGCCAGACACCCGGCACCCATCAGTGACCACCGACAGTCACCCGTCACCCATCAGTGACCTCCTGCACTCACCCATCAGTGACCATCACTAATCACCTGTCAATGACCGTCATCACCTATCAGTAAATATCACTTATAAAAGTCTCACACATTTGGTACTGCCATACTCGGGGAGTAGTAGAATGTATTTTGGGGTGTCATTTTGCTAGGTACATGTTATGTGTTGGAAATATCATATAAATGGACAACTTTGTGTAAAAATTAAAGCGTTTTAATTTTTTTTTTCCACATATTCCAAAAACTACTGGAAAAAAATGACATGTTCAAAAGACTCATTATGCCTCATAGATTATATGTTGGGGTGTTTTCATTCCAAAAAGGCGGTCATTTTGTGGGCAATTCCATTGTCCTGGTGCTCCAGGACCTTCAAAAGTGTAATAGGTGGTTGAGAAATTAAATGTGCAATTTATGTTTGTAGAACGCCTGAAGGTGCTAGTTCAATGTTGGGCCTCTGTATGTGGCCAGGCTGTGTAAAAGTCTTACATATGTGGTATTGCCATACTCAGGGGGAGTAGTAGTATGTATTGTGGGGTGTCATTTTTGCTACATACATGCTATGTGTTGGACATATCATATAAGTGGACAACTTTGTGTAAAAAAAATGTGTTTATTTTTTTCCCACAATTTCCAAAAACTACTGGAAATAAATGACATGTTCAAAAGACTCATTATGCCTCATAGATTATATGTTGGGGTGTTTGCTTTCCAAAATTGGGTCATTTTGTTGGCAATTCCATTGTTCTGGTGCCCCAGGGCCTTCAAAAATGTGATAGGTCGTCATGACATTAGATGTGTAATTTATGTCCCTAGAATACCTGATGGCGCTCCATGCATGTTAGGCCTCTGTATGTGGCCAGGCTGTGAAAAAGTCTCAGACATACGATATCTCCATACTCAGGAGGAGTAGCAGAATGTTTTTTGGGGTGTAATTTGTGGTATGCATATGCTGGGTGTGAGAAATAACCTGTTAATATATGACAATTTTGTAAAAAAAAAAAAAAAATTAAAAAAAAAGTTAATTTTGCAAAGAATTGTGGGAAAAAATTACAACTTCAAAAAATTCACCATGCCTCTTACTAAATACCTTGGACTGTCTACTTTCCAAAAAGTGGTAATTTGGGGGGTATTTGTACTTTCCTGGCTTGTTAGGGTCTCAAGAAATGAGATAGGCTGTCAGTATATCAGGTATGATCGGGTGTGATCAATTTTCAATGATTGGTACCATAGCTTGCAGACTCTATAACTTACACAAGGACCAAATAATATACACTTATTTGGGTTATTTTTACCAAAGATATGTAGCAGTATAACTTTTGGCAAAAATGTATGAAGAAAAATTACTAATTTGCAAAATTTTATGACAGAAACAAAGAAAATGCATTTTTTCACAAAATTTTCAAAACTTTTTTTATTTATAGCACAAAAATAAATAACCCACTAGTGATTAAATACCACCAAAAGAAAGCTCTATTTGTGTGAAAAAAAAGGATGCAAATTTCATATGGGTACCGTGTTGCATGACTGAGTAATTGTCATTCAAAGTGTGATAGCGCTGAAAGCTGAAAAATGGCCTGGACAGGAAGGGGGTTTTTGTGCCCAGTACTGATGTGGTTAATATCAGTCTCTAAAGGTTTGACGACTGTCCATAGAACTACAGGGTCTGGAGATCAATGTGTATAGCTGAAATTGCTGATTTCAACCTTACCACTAAGAGGGAACTTGATTTGCTTGAAAAGTGGCTAGAATCTGTCGATAGTGTTAAGAGAATGACACACTCCGTCGATCGCTCGGTTTTCACAACTCTGTGAGCAGAGAGCTGTAGACTGTCAGTCTCAGCTCTATGCTCGCCGACCTCCTCGCTCACTGGAGCGCTGAGCTGTGGAGGGTATGGAGCGGCCATGTCAGGCTCTCAGGGGCTTGCTGAGAGGATGAGACCGGTGTCAGTCCAGGCACTTGGTGGATCCAGACTCCGTGGTCTTGTTGACGCGGTGCCTGGACTGATATTGGTGATGTCAGACCGTCAGTCCGCTGTCTGCTGAAAACGGATCACAGGAGTGCAAAATGAATTGCACTTCTGTGATCCATAGGAGAAGTACAGCCAAACGAGCTTTGGCTATACATCTCCTTTAAAGCCTTTTACAACTGCGTGTCAGAATTTATTTACTGCCTCTCGTGTCTGTGTGGGTTGTTTTATGTTGGCAGAACAATACGGACATTGAGAAAATTATTCGGTGAACATCGCCATTTTGTGGAGGATGTTCCCAGCAGAGGCGTTATTGCATCTACAAGCACTAATTACTGAGAACCATGTGAGTGTGCATTTGGCATTTTAATAAAGCGATTTCTAATACTGCACTTAGTGACACCCCCTTGTGTTGCCTATCACTTGGACTTTCCAAATGCAGGTCTTGCTGCTGCATATGGCTAGGCGTGAGAAAAGTTACAGTGGTCATAAAACGTGCTTTATTTAAGAGACTTCAAACCTTTCTAAAAATACACAACAAGGCTCACTGCACGCTCCTGAGTGACCTCTTGATGGTGGTATAATGGTCAAAACCAGTCCTTAATCTGCCAGGATTAAGCTATTTGGATACCACTCATGGTGTAAACCTGGTGGTGTCAGAACTGCCATACAGCCTCCAAGAGAAATGTGCAGCACATAGCTCAAAGTACAAAATAGATAATAATATACAATACTCTTCCCTCCACTCTCATATTTTTGCAGATTTAACAGTGATCAAGCCTGGACAAGGAATGATCCAAGCTTCAGCTTGAGTGAACCCAACTTACAAGCCTTATCATCAAGGTATAACAATACAGCGACTAAACATAGAGTCTGGTAAAATGACAGACATTCCACCTGCCACAACCTTGCCTACTGATCAGAGTGTTTCTGATGGTAGAGACAAAGATCCCAATCACCATTGCTCAAGTCACAAATAAGCTCCTGTTCTTAAAAATGCCATGGGCTTAGGTCAAAGACTTTGCAAGAATGCAAGAAGAGCTTTTTCAGAAATTTGGGATATGCCATAGGTGCTGTGCCTCAGATCACAGAATGCAATAGGGACAAGCGTGTTGCACTTATGCATCCCACCCTTACTTCCTGACAATCAAAAGACCTCTGCCCCACACTAGTGGCAGTTCTGGAGGCCCAGGGTGAAAAGGTGGTGACTCTTCTTCCCCAGCGTCAGATCCATAATTCAGGAGAGGAGATGGTCGTCCTCTCTCCTCAACAGTCAGCCAGAGTGGAAGAAACGGTCTTCCCTCCCCAGCAAGGATCCGTGCACCTGGGAGACAGTACCAGAGAAATGTCTTCCCAGCAGCTGAATGAGAGTACGGGAGATGGAACAGTTAGCTAATCTCCCCAGCGGCAGTTCAAGGACCAGGGAGAAGAGGAAACCATCCTCACTCCCCAGTGGCATAACATGGCCGGGCTAGGAGGTGGTCGTTCTCCCTCCCCAGCAGCAGTCTGAGATGAAGGGAGGGGAGGAAGCCATTCCCCCTCCCCAGTGGGAGGTCAAGGACCAGGTAGAGGAGGTGGTTGTCCTCCCTCCCCAGTGGCAGATCTACAGTCCAGGAGAGGAGGTGATCATTCTCCTTCCCCAGCGGCAGATCCACAGCCTAGGAGTGGAGGAAGCCAGCCTCCCTCCTCAACAGTTAGCCAGAGCAGATGATGTGGGCTCCCCAGCAGAAGTGTTGGCAGCAGGGCAGAGTGTAACCAACCTCTGCCCAGCACCTGCAAGGGAAGACAGGGAGCCGAGGCAGGTGGCCCCTCTGTCCAGGGACAAGCTGATGTAGTGAAGCTCCTACTCCCCGCGGAATCACTGGCAACAGGGCAGGGCACCTCTGTCTAGCAATTATAGTGTCTTCATGGATGCAGGGAGCCGGGGCAGTCGGCCCCTCTCCCCAGCAGCAGACCAAGCCAAGGAATGGTAAAGACCACCCAGCTAAAGCACTGGGAACAGGGCAGAGCGCCACTGGCCTCTTCCTAGCACCTATAGTGTCTCCATGGCTTCAAGGAGCCGGGGCAGTCGGCTCCTCTTCCCAGCAGCAGGCCGAGCCCCAAAATGGTACAAACCACCCAGCTGAAGCACTGGCAGCTGGACAGAGATTCTATAAGCTCTGTTCCACACCTACCAATGACAACCATTCCCTGCGGCCCAGAATGGAGATCATGTGAACTAACTGTGGGTTTACTCTGCCTGACTAATGCATGTCCAGACCAGCTGTGACATGGTAAGTCTACTTTGGATTGGGGAAAAAGGTGACAGACAGAATCAGGACAGGGATTTTTGAAGAGGACTGCAGGGTGGCCTCTTACCTACTGACCTTGGGCCCTGGCTTTTAAGGGAACACTACTCTTTGGGAGGGGTGTGCTTGGGGTACCTTCGAGTGGTCTTGCTTCACATTCAAGTCCATGTCTCCCCAAAACACACAGACTCTGGCAGGGCTGCTGTTAAAAATCTCGGGGCCCCATACAGCCTACCTGACAGGGCCCCCCTCCCCCTGGCTGAAAGTGACTGAGGACATAGGTTTATCAGTCTCTTTTGCTGCAGCCTCAGCAGCACAGATGAATTAACAGGAAACACTACAAGGCTTCCTGCTCATTCACAAACTGAAGCCTAGAAAACACAGTTTACTAGGCTTCAGTGAAGAATGGACACATGAGTGATTGGTACCAATCGTTCACTGTATTCATTCAGGAAAGGAAGGGGCCAGTAAATTACATATTTACCATCCACTTCCCTGCGTTCTATCCTGAAACATCCTCCTTTTTGCCTGCAGCAGCTGCTGGTGGGAGAGGAGGGAAGCTCTGCAGGGAGAAAGGGGCACACAGCAGATCCCAGACAGCACCAATCCCCCTGCAGTGCAGCAGAGGGAGAAAGAGGAGGGGAAACTGGCAGCGGGGAGGCAGAAGAGGATCGCTGTCTGCAATAAGACAGTACAGCTGGCCTGCCTGCTCAGCAGGTGCCTGGGCCCCCCTTTTGAACTGATGTGCCTGGGCCCAGTACAGGAAGGCTGGCTGTAATGCCTTATTTGTGGCCCTGGACTCTGGGAATTGGAGGACCCAGATACATTATGTGGTCCTATGCCGAAACCAGCAATTACTGCTTTAGACTGTAAGACTCAAGGCAGATGTTACATTGTATCTTTCCTCTCCATTCACAGAGAGAGAAAAACACAGGCGCGGGCTTCACAGTGACTGATCGCTGTGGTAGCCAATCTCAGAGGCTACCACAGCGATCAGGTGACTTGGAATCAGGACTTTCAGGTCTTGATCATTACTATGGTGCCCAGGGCTCTCGGTGAGACCCCAGTTGCTGTGCTGGGAGCGCGGTCAGTGGCTGTGCTGGAAGGGGGGTCAGTGGCTGTGCTGGAAGGGGGGTCAGTGGCTATGCTGGGAGGGGGGGCAGTGACTGTGCTGGGAGGGGGGGGGTCAGTGGCTGTGCTTGGAGGGGGGGCAGTGGCTGTGCCGGGAGGGGGGCAGTGGCTGTGCCAGGAGGGGTGATTAGTGGCTGTGCTGGGAGGGGGGGCAGTGGCTATGCTGGGAAGGAGGGCAGTGGCTTTGCTGGGAAGGGGGGCAGTGGCTGTGCTGGGAAGGGGGGCAGTGGCTGTGCTGGGAGGGGGGGTCAGTGGCTGTGCTGGGAGGGGGGTCAGTGGCTGTGCTGGGTGGGGGAGGTCAGTGGCTTTGCTGGGAGGGGGGGCAGTGGCAGTGCTGAGTAGGCAGTGCCAGGAGGATAAAAACACAGGCAGTTGTACTCACTGTCTCTTCTTCAGCTCCATGGTGTCTGGCAGCAGTGACACCTGTGCCGAGATGAGGAGAAAGGGGCTGGACTTGGAGGAGATCCCATCACTTCAGTCCTCAGTCCTCTAGTCCCCCCCATCCTGGGAACTGAATAAGTGGCCACGAGGCTGAGTGGGTGGCCGCGAGCCCCAGGGACAGCCCAGTTGCTTTTGTGCGCCACATGCTGCAAGGAGGCTCCGCTCACTGAGATGCACCATCTGCCCGCCTGGACGGGGGGAGACACAGAGCTTCTCACGCCCGGAAATCGCCACCCGCACTGCCAGGCAAAGAGCTGCACAGTGCTCCTGCACACAAAAATGCTGGGGAAAAACATGTGGTCGTCAATTTGTCGCCCCTCTCCAGCGTCCGTCTGGGCCCATGGGACCAACCCGGACCCATGGTAGGGCCGGCCCTGGGTGTGTGATAGTTGTGACTTAGGCTGGCCATACATTATGTAATTTTATTCCCTTCAACCCATGGCTGAAGGAAAGAAAATCGCTTGATTCCCCATCTACACAGTCATTGCCTGATTTTGGTCTACTGCTCATTTCATCTCCAGCTGTATCTATTTGCCCCATATTGGCACTATATATCCAACCTCTTAAGAGTATACAATATTAGTAAATAAGAGGTTGCCAATCTGTAAAATAGAGTGAAGACTGGCCAGAGAGGAATCAGATTCAGAACACTTTATTAATCCCAGAGGTAAATAATTGGCAACTGGCCAGTTGGGACATGTATTGCAATATATGTGAACTAAGAATTCCCCTTTGTATTAGCAAGAGTTTTCTATGAATGGATTAATAAAAGGCTACACCTCTTTGGTATCTCATGTCCATTTCCACTTCATAGTGCCGGTTAGAAATCAAAAAGGGAGGGATGCCTGAAGTTTCTGTAGTCTTTGATATGATATGCTCAGTGTGCTGTAACCCCCTTGCATTTTACACATAGATGGATTCTAGTGTTTGACTTTGTGTACTGGCTGCTACAACTCCCGGTCTGGAATCTGCAGGTGGAACAGTGGCCACCTGTAAAAATATGGCCATGGGCAAACTCTGGAGCTTCCAGCTGGGCTCAGGCAGGCTTGTTTGGCAGGACTTGGGAGTTGGGCAGGCTTAACAAGGGCTTGGACAGGGTGTGGGGCACGTGGTGATGTCACATAACAGTGGTACTCTGGATTCTCAGCGCTGGCTGCTCTATCATGGGTAGAGTTAAGCGAACACCTGGACGTTCGGGTTCGGTGGGTCCGGCCGAACTTCGGGAAAAAGTCCGGGTTCAACAACGAACGTTGCCCGAACTTTATCCTGGACCCCGAACCCCATTGAAGTCAATGGGGACCCGAACTTTTAGGCACAAAAATGGCTGTAACAAAGTCATGGCAAGTGCTAGAGGGCTGCAAAAGGAAGTACAATGGGGGTAAGAGTAGGGCAAGTGCCCTACAAAAAATGGGGATAGGGAAAATAAATTAAAATCAAATAAAAAAAAATTGGGAAGGGGGGGTGGATGTGGAGTAGGAGACTAAAGGTTGACTAGGCCGTGACCGTGGCATTGTAGTTGGAAGTGGCAGTGGTCGAGGAGGAGGTAGCCAACACTGTTTTTTTTTTGTTTGTTTATAATTGGGGTAGCCCCCAAAATATTGAGGCATATTCAAAAAAACAAGTATACGAATGGCTGTGTGCGTCCAGTCTAAATGTTTATTCTGCACAAGGTACAGCCAAGTCTTGTGGGATCCATGCCTGGTTCATTTTAATAAAGGTTAGCTTGTACACGTTGGCTGTGGACAGGCGGCTGCGCTTGTCTGTAATAACGCTCCCTGCCGTGCTAAACACACGTTCAGACAATACACTGGCTGCAGGGCAGGCCAGCACCTCCAAGGCATAAAGAGCAAGCTCAGGCCATGTGCCCAATTTGGAGACCCAGAAGTTGAATGGGGCAGACCCATCAGGCAGTACGTGTAGGTGTGTGCACACATACTCTTCCACCATGTTGCTGAAATGCTGCCTCCTGCTAAGACGTTGTCTATCGGCTGGTGGTGCTGTTTGTTGTGGCGGGCTGCTGACAAAGCTTTGCCACATTTCGGCCATGCTAACCCTGCCTTCTGAGGTGCTGGCGGTGGCACAGCTGCGTTGGTGGCCTCTTCCTCCTCCTCCTGTGCCTTCGCCTTGTGCTTCCTCTGAGCCCCCGGTGTAATTTGGGAATGCCCTCAGCAGCGCCTCTACCAGTGTGCGCTTGTAGCCGCGCATCTTCCTCTCATGCTCCAGTGAGGGAATTAAGGACGGCACGTTGTCCTTGTAACAAGGATCCAGCAGGGTGGCCACACAGTAATCAGAAGAAGTTACAATGTGGGCAACTCGGCTGTGGTTGCGCAGGCACTGCAGCATGTAGTCGGCCATGTGTGCCAGGCTGCCCAGAGGCAAAGACAAGCTGTCCTCTGTGGGAGGTATATCATCTGTGTCCTCTGTATCCCCCCAGCCACGCTCCAGTGATGCCCACGAGCTGCGTTGGGTGCCACCCTGCTGCGATTCCTCCTCTTCATCTTCCTCGTCCTCCTCGTCCTCCAGAACTGTGCCCTGGCTTGAATATTTTTGACCTGGCCTATGCTGGTGCAGGAACCCACCCTCCAAGCCACTTGCGAATGATTGGCCTGATAACCGTGGAAATTACCCCTCTTCCTCCTCCTCCTCCTCATCCTCCTGTGCTACATCCTCTTCCATCATGGCCCAAAGTGTTTTTTCAAGGAGACATAGAAGTGGGATAGTAATGCTGAGAACAGCGTCATCAGCACTGGCCATGTTGGTGGAGAACTCAAAACACCGCAATACGCTACACAGGTCTTGCATTGAGGCCCAGTCGTTGGTGAAGTGTTGCTGTTCCGCAGAGCGACTGACCCGTGCGTGGTGCAGCTGAAACTCCACTATTGCCTGCTGCTGCTCGCACAGTCTCTCCAGCATGTGCAAGGTGGAGTTCCACCTTGTGGGCACGTCGCATATGAGGTGGTGAGCGGGAATGCTGAAGTTCTGCTGCAGCGCAGACAGGCGAGCAGCAGCAGGGTGAGAACGCCGAAAGTGCGAACAGACGGCCCACACTTTATGCAGCAGCTCTGACATATCCGGGTAGTTTTTTAGAAAATTCTGTACCGCCAAATTCAGCACATCCGCCAGGCAAGGGATGTGCGTCAAACCGGCTCGGCCCAGAGCCGCTACGAGATTTCGGCCATTGTCGCACACCACCAGGCCGGGCTTGAGGCTCAGTCGCAACAACCACTCATTGGTCTGTTGTTCAATGCCCATCCACAGCTCCTGCGCAGTGTGGGGTTTATCCCCCAAACATATCAGTTTTAAAACAGCCTGCTGTCGTTTCCCCCTGGATGTGCTGATGATGGTGGTGAAGGTGTTACGCTGAACGGATGAGTAGGTGGTCGAGGAGGAGGAGGCGCAGTAGGAGGAGGAGGCAACAGGAGGCAAAGAGAAATGCCCTGTAATCCTTGGTGGTGGAAGGACATGCGCCAAATGGCTAGCCGGCTCAGGCCCACCCGCCACTACATTTGCCCAGTGTGCAGTTAGCGAGATATAGACTCCCTGCCCATGCTTACTGGTCCATGTATCAGTGGTTATGTGGACCTTGCCACAGATGGCGTTGCGCAGTGCACACTTGATCTAGTACCCGACTTGTTTGTGCAGGGAAGGGATGGCTCGTCTGGAAAAGTAGTGGCGGCTGGGAACCACGTACTGTGGGACAGCCACCGCCATCAGGTTTTTGAAACTGTCCGTGTCCACCAGACGGAATGACAGCATTTCAAAGGCCAGGAATTTTGAAATGCTGGCATTCAGGGCCAGGGATCGCGGGTGGGTAGGGGGGTACTTCCTCTTTCTCTCCTGTGTTTGGGAGATGGACAGCTGTAAGCTTCCATGGGACCATGTGGAAATGCTTGGGGACGGTGGCGGACATGGTGGCATTGCTGTCATATCGTCTGTTTGCTGGGTGGCAGGTGACACTGTCACTGTAGAGGTGGAGGAAGAGGCCGAGGCAGCAGCAGAAGAGGAAGCAGGAGGAGGCCGAGACCTTTCTTGGATTCTGAGGTAATTATTCCAATGCAGCTTGTGCCTTGAATTTAGATGCCTGGTCATGGGGGTTGTGCTCAGGTTGAGAACATTTATGCCCCGGCTCAGGCTATCATTGCACAGCTTGCAAACCACGCGTGTCTTGTCGTCAGCACATTGTCTGAAGAACTGCCACGCGGGGGAACGCCTTTGAGCTGCCTTTGGTGTGCTAGGTCCCTGGGTGTGGTGGGTAGTAGCAGGCATACTGTCTAGGGGACGCTCACTCCACTTTTGCAACCTGCTTCCTCTTTTGCTGTGCTGGTGCCTCTGTGCGACCACCACCTCTTCCTCCAAACTCCACACATCACTCGCATGACCCTCATTCCATGTGGGGTCTAGGACCTCATCATCTTCCACATCATCTTCCACCCACCCTTCACCACGGCCTCCTTGTCAGTCTGCACACTGAGGAAAGCTGCAGTAGTTGGCACCTGTGTTTCGTCATCATCAGAGACATGCTGCGCCGGTGTTTCCATGTCCTCATCCTGCAACAGAAGTGGTTGGGCATCGGTGCACTCAATGTCTTCCACTTCTGGGGCAGCGCTATGTGGATGGCCCACGGAAAGCACACCAGGAGAGTCATCAAAAAGCATAAGAATCTCTTGCAGGACTTGGGGCTCAGACTGCTTGGCTAATTTACAAGGGGCTCAAGTGAAAGACAGATGGCCATGGGGTTCAGGTGCCAACTCTGAGCTTTCATCAAGGGACCGGGAGGGAGACAATGTGAAGGAACTGGAGGCATTGTCAGCCACCCAATCTATTATCGCCTGTACTTGTTCTGGCCTCACCAATCGTTGAGGGGCATTCTGGCCTACCATATACCGATGAAGGTTCTGTTGGCCTGAGGAAGGTGTTTCCCTTGTGTGTGTAGCTGGCACACCTCGACCACATCCTCTCCTTCCAACAGGAGGTTCACCAACACCAGCATCACCAGCATCACCATGACCACGTCCCTTATTTGCTCTCCTCATTGTGCCCGCAAATGTACTATGTAGCCTTATGTAAGTATTTATTAATACCAATTAATCCTTTTTTTTTTTTTTTAAAACACCAACGTAAAACCGCAGTGTGCTGAGCAACTTTGCCCTGGGTCCTGTCACACTAACCTTAAAAACCAATATCTGTGACATGGACTAGGTTGGGTGCAGTGCAGTCCCCTTTTTATCACAGCCTGGGCCAATTTTTTTGTCCCACTCCGGGCCTGGTTTTGTGTGTGTGTATACTGTATATATAGTGCTATATCTATATCAGGTGAGGCGTGCGTATCCTTATGTAGGATGCAGGCTCCACTCCAAACTGTCAAACAAACCTATGAATCCAGGACAGTTACCGTGTTCCAAAAGATCTTGCTCAATATGTTATATTTATTCTCAGTATAACAATTACACAACAGTTTTGAATGTCCCCACTCATCATCAGATGCACGATGGGGGATGCTCGAATCTGTTGTGCAATTGTTTTACATGGAATAGATTCAACATATTAAGCAAGATGTTTTGGAATGCAATGACTTTACTTGATTTATATACTGTATGTATTTCCAAGCTCAGGTCAGTATACTAATGGGTTGCTCCATTCCTGACCCTGGGATAGGACCACCCAGCATAAAGACACCCCTAAGGACCGACCCCCCTTTTTCTTACATAATTAGTCATGTTAAAAAAAAGGCCCAAGTCCATCTAGTGCAATCATTAGAAAAAAAACAAATGGAAAATCTCCATTTACAAAATCCTGTACCCACAGTTGACCCAGAGAAAATAAAAAAAAAACAACAAACCATGACCTAATTTGCTCCTGCTGGGGGAAAAAACCCCTTCTGACCCCCCAGGAGGCAATCAGATATTCCCCTGGTGTTATTATCTATAGATGTTCATATCCAGTTATATTTTGTGCATAGAGTCAGCTAGAGTCAGCAGGGAGCATGGACTTTTCTGGTTCCAAAGCTATAGGTAGAGATGTTTGTGTAGGATTATTGATATGTGGGTGATGGTTTGTGTCAAAGTCTTCCCACCCTGTTGATGGATGGTTGTTTAAGTTTAACATACTTGCCGTTTTTCACTCCTCCTGCAAACCAGTTATCATCTATGACCAAAAGGTGCGCCTCACTTTCCTCAAAAGAGAAATCAAGTAGGAAAGGAAAAGGATCGGAGGTCCCCAAAGGTGGGTTACTCCCAGAGGGTAGTGCTATATCTACATATTAGAACATTGTCTACCGTGGTAAGAGTACTCGGTCTTCAAAGTCTGGTGGTCTCCATAGATTATTACATTTGTTTAAGTTGTTTTTATCTAAAGTTTCCATTTTTGCATGCAATAAAGTTTGGTTCATTCTATGTTTGGCTTCTACTATATTTACAGTAGGTGATTTCCAAGCTTTAGCTATAGTCTGCTTAGCGGCTGTTAAGAGCGATTTTCTTTGTAGAAATTCTGGTTTCAAGTTTAGGAGAGCCAATGCTGGATGTGGCATAATATTATTTTCAAATATCTCTGAGGCAAGTGTGAAAATAGAATTCCAAAATTGTTGTGCCACTGGACATTTCCCCCATATGTGTAGATGTGTTCCCAGCTCTGAACAACCATAAAAACAGGAGGCCGTATATTCCGGAACATATTTAGAAATTCTAGCAGGAACCAAATACCATTGTGTGATTACTGTGAATGCAGTCTCAACTGCTGTTACACTCGTTGAAGAGACTTTTGTTATTGACCATATTTCAGACCATTCTGTTGAATCAATAGTGCGATCCAAATAATTTTCCCATGTGGTCACATATGAGGGTGGAGATGCATCTTGTTTAGTGAGCAATTGGGTATATTGTGATATTGTGATCCTTCCCCCACAGCGTTGATCTTTCAGACATATTTTTTTAAACATTGATAGTTTTCTTATGGAAGTCTTAAGTCTCATACACACAATGCGATGATTGTATGACCGAACGGCCCAGAGCATATGTTGGCTGTTGTATCTCGCGTACTGACATGCACTAAGCGATCGTACAACCAAGCCGAACGTAGTGACGTGCTACAAGCGTATAAAGAGGAATTTCAGGTGCATGTAATTTGTGAATTAGGAACGAATGGACACTTCCGGGCGTTCCTGACTTCTGAGCATGCGTGTTTTGATGAGCTCATCAGTCTGCTGCTACTCCTTCACTATCCAGTCATAGACTGAGGGCAGGACACCACTGGGGCTGAGACCGAGGGACGTGTCAGGTGGATTGTGTGACGCGATGACGGCTGGCTTTTATCATTTGTGAACGCTATTGCTGTAGCTGGGCTGGTGTGACCTCCGTAATAGGGGTCCTGTCTATCTGGTAAGGATCAGTGTGTGCGGGTGACGGTGGCGGTCTCTTGAGCACTATATTGGAGCCTTAATACTTGATCCACATCCCCCTATAAAAGACACTATGGTGGCGTGTGATATACTATCAATTTAATTTTATTGACTATGGACAATTTGTTTAATTACCTTTTGAGCGCTGCACCATTTACTTTTTTATGTTTACATCATTCCAATAATCTTGTGCATAACTGCTGTTTTTATGTACTAGTCCCTAAGCTCAGTTACTTTGTCTATTGTATTTAAAAAAATATTATTGTATATATTTATACCAATAACGTAATCCCGATATGCATGAAATATTAACCAATAACAGTGAGACCATATTTCCCAAAACAGGACACATAAGGATACCCAGAAAATAGACAGCTCCCATCCAAACTATTACAAGCATTATGCCTAAAATAAATTAACCTATGGCAGGATACATGGACAAGTTCAAAGAGACTAATATTAATATTTATAAATAATTGATCTCAAAATCTATTTAATTTATTTAAAACCTTAAAACCAAGGGACCTATTTGCAGCTTATTATGATAATGGAATGAACTAAAAATCCTAAGTATCAATTCTCATACATCAGAATTAGATAGCTAAACTCTCAAAACCCGTCTATTTAATTTCACATACTGGAATGAGGGGACTAACTGTTATCAATGAAACAGTTAATATCCCATTCAACGTTGAGTCCCAGTGTCTGTAAATAAGTAAATAAGTCTGTAAATAATAGATCCACTGGGTCTCCTGTCAAGAGATGGTTGTTTTTAAAATTACTCCCCCTCCAATGAGGGGTGACTTTTTCAAAGCCTACAACTCCCAAATCAGAAGGGTTCCTATTGTGATACTAGCAAAAATGTTTAGACACACTGTGTCCTGTGAACCCTTTTTTAATGTTGGCCAGGTGTTCGCGTATACTAACCTTAAGTGAGAGTGTGGTTCTCCCCACATATTGGAACCCACACGGGTACCTAAGGAGGTACACCACCCCCTTAGTTCCACAGTTAGTAAATTCCTCAATGGGATATGTAAGTTTAGTAGCTTGGGATGTAAAAGTAGATGTTCTCATCATTTTAGAACCCCTACGTACTCTGCAACATTTACACAGAAAAAAACCTTTTAGATTAGCAAACATTTTAGTTTTATTAATAACCTCAGTGTAACTAGGAGCAATCAGATCTTTAAGATTCCGACTTCTCCTATAAATAACATTCGGTCTGTCAGGTAAGACTGGACCCAATACAGTATCTCCTTTCAAAACTTTTCAATGCTTCTGTAGGATTTTATTAACCCATTGATACTGGGCTGAAAATGTGGTAAAAAGGACCATTCATGATGACTCCGAGTCGTATTATTCTTAGTTCTCTCTCTGGCCACTAAAAGCTGATTCCTATCTAGTGAGGATATTCTTTTTATTTCCATTTCCAAGGAGTCCTTATTGTACCCCTTCTCAATGAAATGATCTCTCTGAATAGAATGATATAGACATATAATCTGCATCACTGGAGCAGTTCCACTTAAATTGCTAGAACTGACTCTTCGATACAGCTCTTAACTAGTTGGGATGATGACAACTCCCCACCGGTATAAAACCATTTCTATTGAGGCGTGGCCTGAATCGGCATGGTGTAGGAAGCAAGGAATGGAGCTCCGCTTGAGCAATCTCCTGTGACTACTATCCTTAGGCTGTAATATCCTCACTTCAACACCGCTACAATGCCTGAACCCCCCTGTGTCACCCGCCGTCATGTCACCATCGAAGACAAAGGCCAACACTATTGCTAAACTTGACAAATACCGACTGAAGGAGCGGGAGGCCGTGGGGAAGATGGCGCTTCAGCGCCCCCCTCTGCAGAGGCGGTGAGTGTGGAGACTGGCAAAGTTTTAGAGGCAATCTCCGATCTCAAAAGCGCCCTAACGGGTAAACTAGAGGAAGTCCGCTACGGAGCGGATGCAACAGCAGATGGCAACACTACAAAAAAACATGATGACCTGGAGAACAGGAGCAGAAGATGTAACCTCAGGTTCGTGGGGCTGCCGGAGGGAGTAGAAGGAGCCGACTCCCCCACGTTCCTGGAAAATCTCCTTATTTCAACATATGGCAAACCTGCGTTCTCCTCAACGTTAGTAGTGGAGCGGGCCCACCGGCTTTC
This sequence comes from Glandirana rugosa, assembly GCA_018402905.1. Taxonomy (NCBI): domain Eukaryota; kingdom Metazoa; phylum Chordata; class Amphibia; order Anura; family Ranidae; genus Glandirana; species Glandirana rugosa. The sequence continues at coordinate 320,585 of BLSH010276318.1, read as the reverse complement.
AGCCAGGCCTCCACCGCAGGGCGCCCCTCCACATACACTTAGTGCAAAGCTTTTAAACTTCAGGGACCGGGACGCTATCCTGAAACTCTCTAGGGAAAAAGGAAATATCCCTTTCAATGGTGGCAGGATCATGGGGTTCACGGAAGTCCAGAAGAAAAGGGCACACTTCACCAACGCTAAGAGACAGCTCCGCCAGCAACAGATCTCTTATGCTATGCTGTTCCCGGCCAGGCTCCGGGTCGTGGGAACCGACAGAGCTCACTTTTTTGATACCCCGCAGGAGATATACGACTGGCTGGATAGCAGAGATGCACCCACCGCAAAACCCGCCAGACCATGAGTCACCGAGTGGACACATCTCACTTCGGAAGATCATCTGAGAGGTACTGTGTTGTTTCTCCCCCTCCTGCCCCCTGGTCCCGGACAGTTGGTCCCCTGTTGTGACTCTTTCATCCCCCCCTTGTGGTCCCCCCCCGACTACTCCTGTACATCTTGGCCCCTCACTGAAACCTCCTGACAGACAGGGCTATTGCTTTGTGCCCCGGGCTTCCTCCTGTACTGTGGCCCTCCTATGTGTTATTCACTTAGTCGCCACGTTGGACACAGATGCAGATCTTTTGGACGCCTTCCATAGCCTGAAATATAAACTTTATATCGGGCGGTTCTACAAGTTCTGACCGGCTTTCTGGGCTGTAGCACGCTCTTCAGTGAAAGTTCGTCCCCCTAGCTGTGGAGGCCTGCATGAATAATGAGATTTTCTGGCAGTGCCTCCTGGATGTTTGTTTTTTTTTCTTTTTTCTATTGCATTATCTTTTGTTGGTGCAACCCAAGGGTTGTTTCCCTGGCCCGACTGGGACCGCCAGGGAGATGCCAAATGCTGTCTCATGCAGCGGCTCCCCAGCTGGGCTAGAGTCTCTGTTTTAGTTTGTTTGTTAACACAGGATCAGTTATCAACACACTTTCCTATAAATACAGTAGATATGAGTGCGTTCACAATGCTTTGTGTAAATGCTTGTTATGCCTATGAGTTGTGTCCTGTATGCAATGTATGTGGGGCGGGTGGACCGGGGGGCGCCCCGCCTGTCTGGCTGCAGTGGGGGGTGATCACAAGAGTGGGGCCCTTGTTGTGGCTGGACGTGCTCCCATGTGAGGCCATGCTAGATCAGACGGGAGTTGATTGTTTATGTCACGCCACAATGGTCACCCTGAAATGTCTGACATGGAATGTTAGGGGCCTCCGGGCCAAACCAAAATGAGCCGCTGCCCTTTCCTATGTGAGGGCACAGAAGGCCGATGTGGTTGCCTTGGTGGAGACTCCCATCACGGGTCAATTACAACGAGCGCTTAAAAAAACGTGGGTGGGATGGGTATATCAGGCCCCTGATACCCCTCATTCCAGGGGGGTGGCGCTACTGGTTGCCAAGTCAGCCCAGTTCTCCCTTTTGACCCTCCGGTCTGATCCACAGGGCAGATATCCATTTCTTCATGCCATGCTACAGGGAGTGGAGGCGCTGATTATGGCCTTTTATATACCGCCTCCATTCCTGTTTAGCTCCATTAACGAGGGTCTATCTTTCATGTCACAATACCACGCGGATTTGGTTAGGGGACTTTAATATGGTGCTCAACCCCACAGTAGATAGACTCAATAAGTCTCCTGCCCCTCCCACACCCCCCCACCCTTACTAGACTGGGAAGGCTTCTTGGGGAATTCGCCTTGGTAGATACCTGGAGGCACCTGCACTCTGCGGAGAAGATGTTTGATTGTTTCTCTGCCATTCATGACACCATGTCTCGTATTGATATGATTTTACTCTCTAATTCAATTGTACCGGATCTGAGTACTATCTGACCACGCACCCTACTGGGTGACGTTGGAAATTCAATCCCCTCCCCAATCTTATATTTGGAAGCTCAATCCCTTCTGGTTGACTGTTCTCCCAGATATAGAGGACGTGCAATCATAATGGGGCACTACTTTGCGGTGAATAAGGACACGGCCTCACCTGCCCTGGTTTGGGATGTGTTTAAGTCCCACGCCTGGATGACTCTTTCCAGTGGGATCTCCAGGTACAATCACACTGCCCACCAGGCAGTGTGTTTGGCTGAGGAGAAATTGGCCGAGTTGGAGTGCACATTTAAGAATAGCCCATCGGCGGAAGCTGCAGCCCAGGTTCGTATGCAGACGAATTACATTTTGAAAAGGCCAGACAACATATTTTCTATAGCAAGCAACGCGTTTACGAACAGGGGGAGCGAGCGGGGCGTCTTTTGGTATATTTGGCCCATATGGACCAAAGGCCGCCTACAGTGGTGTCCTTGAAAACTGAGTCTGGACAAACGGTTCACAGCCCGGAGTTGGTAGCAGATAGATTCCGCACATAATATGAATCCCTCTGTTCCTCCACCACCAATTACCACCCAGAAGAGCTGGTGGAGTTTTTCTCCACCATTACTCTCCCAGCCCTGGACGACACGCAAGCTGCGATGTTGGAGGCTCCAATCTCCTTGGACAATATCCAGGAGGCAATGGCTCACCTTGCCCCTTCTAAGGCCCCGAGCTCTGATGGGCTCCATCTTGCTTTAGTGAACAAATAATACCCAGACTCCACAAGTTATTCTCCCACATGTTTGAGCATGAAGAAGTTCCCGCGTCAATGGGGAAGGCTTTAATCGTGCTCATACCCAAGCCTGGTAAGGGCCCCAAGATTCCCGACTCATATCGCCCCATTTCCCTCCTGCAAATTGATATTACGATATTGGCCAAGGTCCTGGTTATACGGCTAAGCAGAGTGGCTCTCACGTTAGTCCTCTCGGACTAAGTTGGATTCACGCCAGCCAAGAACACTGCATATAATCAGCGTAGAGTATTCATTAATATACAAGCTAGGCATGAGCAGGTGGGCTCCAGAGTCGTAGTGTCCTTGGATGCAGCCAAGCCATTCGACTCCATCGAGTGGGACTATTTGTGGGAGTGCTTGGCCCGCTTCGGCTTTGGACCACAATTTATTAAGTGGGTAAGGTTATTATACCGGTCCCCCACCGCCAGGGTCTTGGTCAATGGGAGAGTCTCGGGTGCATTCCCCCTGGCAAGGAGCACACGCCTGGGCTGTCCCCTGTCCCCATTACTCTATGCCCTCACAGTCGAGCCTTTTGCTCCCGCTCTGCAGTCACACCCTGGGATTAGGGCTCTAGGAGCGGGATCGGTGGAGGAAAAAGTTAGCCTTTATGCAGATGATATGCTCCTCTACTTAGAGGATGCAGGGCCCTTGTTACATGCAGCACTGGCTTTGATAGAACATTTTGGAAAATATTTGGGCCTTAAGATCAACTGGGATAAATCCCAGATTCTCCCTCTCGATATTGATGCTCCTACAGAGCCTGAGGCATCTCTCCCACTGGCCAGAGTCAGCACTTTAAAGTACCTTGAGGTGATTATTACCCATACACCTGAAAATTATGTTTGTCTTAAATTAGAACCATTATACGGACTACTAAAAGCCAAAACTCAGGCTTGGGCAAGATTTCCGTTGGGTGTCATGGGCCGCATTAATCTCATTAAAATGGTGCTCTTGCCAAAACTCCTTTATATCCTGTGGCATGCTCCACCTCAAAACCGTTCTCGTGGTAAAATTACTCTAATTACGCCGGGTACTGTGGGTTGCCTTTAGAACGGGTTCGGACTCAAAACCGAAAATCATCAGGCATATTACCAAGATTAAATTCTGTTTGTATTAAAAGTCCACATACCCATTATTAGTGGAGTTCCATGAAATTTCACGACTGAGACCGGTCACCCTCTCTACGGAGTCCGAGACATCCTCGTAGTTATAGCTCTCCCTCTTAGACCCTAAATAGGGTCAACTAGAATTCCGGGTTTATAAAAGGTTTTACAAGATAGTTTCGGTCACGACGTACATTGTTCCCGGGACGTAGGAGATTCATCTCCTCGTATAGTAGACGTATTTCC
>BLSH010276318.1:295134-309911 GCA_018402905.1 Glandirana rugosa | reverse complement strand
ATCACGGGGTAATACTAATGTGCAGGAGATATAGACCCTCTTGTCAGTTGGTCTTCCCTAACTCAAAGGTTTACATTCTAACCCCTCCCCTAACTCAAAGGTTGCAGTGGGTCATCCCTCGCACCAGTCTATCATGAGACCCTGACTTTGGACGGAGAGCGTCTAGGCCATGTTAACTTAATCTCTCATTTTAGTATAGTTATGTTCTGTACCTCCAAATAAATGATATGGCGAGTCCACGTGTAAACGCGTTGACACGCGATAAATTGCCATCTATACGCGTTTATCGCCATTTATCGCGTGCAAGTTTGGCCGTTATTTAACGCCAGCCGTTATAGTGAATTCCATATGTGCGCTATTTACCGCTATTTGCGCATATCTACCGTTAAATAGCGCACAGTTGCGCAAATGTGCACCTGAGCGGTATAGTAAATAAACCTCCATGTCTTGTATTGATATGATTTTACTCTCTAATTCAATTGTACCGGATCTGCGAGAGGCAGGTTTCAGTCCCAGAGTACTATCTGACCACGCTCCCTACTGGGTGACGTTGGAAACTCAATCCCCTCCCCAATCTTACATTTGGAAACTCAATCCCTTCTGGTTGACTGTTCTCCCAGATATAGAGGACGTGTAATCATAATGGGGCACTACTTTGCGGTGAATAAGGACACGGCCTCACCTACCCTGGTTTGGGATGCGTTTAAGTCCCACGCCTGGATGACTCTTTCCAGTGGGATCTCCAGGTACAGTCGCACTGCCCACCAGGCAGTGTGTTTGGCTGAGGAGAGATTGGCCGAGTTGGAGTGCACATTTAAGAATAGCCCATCGGCGGAAGCTGCAGCCCAGGTTCGCATGCAGGCCCGGGTAGTTAACAATTTACATTTTGAAAAGGCCAGACATTTTTTTTATAGCAAGCAACGCGTTTACGAACAGGGGGAGGGAGCGGGGCATCTTTTGGCCTATTTGGCCCATATGTACCAAAGGCCGCCTACAGTGGTGTCCTTGAAAACTGAGTCTGGACAACGGTTCACAGCCCGGAGTTGGTAGCAGATAGATTTCGCACATACTATGAATCCCTCTATTCCTCCACCACCAATTACCTCCCAGAAGAGCTGGTGGAGTTTTTCTCCACCATTACTCTCCCAGCCCTGGACGACACACAAGCTGCGATGTTGGACGCTCCAATCTCCTTGGACGATATCCAGGAGGCAATGGCTCACCTTGCCCCTTCTAAGGCCCCGGGCTCTAATGGGCTCCATCTTGCTTTAGTGAACAAATAATACCCAGACTCCACAAGTTATTCTCCTACATGTTTGAGCATGAAGAAGTTCCCGCGTCAATGGGGAAGGCTTTAATCGTGCTCATACCCAAGCCTGGTAAAGGCCCCGAGATTCCCGACTCATATCACCCCATTTCCCTCCTGCAAATTGATATTACGATATTGGCCAAGGTCCTGGTGATACGGCTAAGCAGAGTGGTTACTCACGTTAGTCCACTCGGACCAAGTTGGATTCACGCCAGCCAAGAACACTGAATATAATCTGCGTAGAGTATTCATGAATATACAAGCTAGGCATGAGCAGGTGGGCTCGAGAGTCGTAGTGTCCTTGGACGCAGCCAAGGCATTCGACTCCGTCGAGTGGAACTATTTGTGGGAGTGCTTGGCCTGCTTCGGCTTTGGACCACAATTTATTAAGTGGGTAAGGTTATTATACCGGTCCCCCACCGCCAAGGTCTTGGTCAATGGGAGAGTCTCGGGCGCATTCCCCCTGGCAAGGGGCACACGCCTGGGCTGTCCCCATTACTCTATGCCCTCGCAGTCGAGCCTTTAGCTGCTGCTCTGCAGTCACACCCTGGTATTAGGGCTCTACGAGCGGGATCGGTGGAGGAAAAAAAGTTAGCCTTTATGCAGATGATATGCTCCTCTACTTAGAGCATGCAGGGCCCTTGTTACATGCAGCACTGGCTTTGATAGAACATTTTGGAAAATACTCGGGCCTTAAGATCAACTGGGATAAATCCCAGATTCTCCCTCTCGATATTGGTGCTCCTACAGAGCCTGAGGCATCTCTCCCACTGGCCAGAGTCAGCACCTTAAAGTACCTTGAGGTGATTATTACCCATACACCTGAAGATTATGTTTGTCTTAATTTAGAACCATTATACGGACTACTAAAAGCCAAAACTCAGGCTTGGGCAAGATTTCCGTTGGGTGTCATGGGCCGCATTAATCTCATTAAAATGGTGCTCTTGCCAAAACTCCTTTATATCCTGTGGCATGCTCCAGCGTATCTACCACTGAGAATTTTTAAGACACTGGAGGCCATTCTCAATACGTTCGTGTGGGGGAAATCCCGGCACAAACTTCCCTGGCAGGCTTTTTTTTACCACATTTTCAGCCCAGTATCAATGGGTTAATAAAATTCTACAGAAGCATTGGAAAGTTTTGAAAGGAGAAACTGTGTTAGGTGGAGTCATACCTGACAGAATGTTATCTATAGGAGAAGTCGGAACCGTAAAGATCTGGTTGCTCCTAGTTGCACTGAGGTTATTAATAAATTAAAATGTTTCCTAATCTAAAAGGGTTTTTTTTTCTGTGTAGACATTGCAGAGTTTGTAGGGGTTCTAAAATGATGAGAACATCTTCTTTTACATCCCAAGCTACTAAACATACATATAACTAAGGGGTTGGTGTAACGCCATAGGTGCCCATGTGGGTTCCAATATGTGGAGCGAACCACACGCACACTTGAGGTTAGGATAGGAGAACACCTCGCCAACATTAAAAAAAGGTTCACAGGACACACTGGGGTTGATTCACCAAAACTGGACAGTGCAACGTCTAGAGCAGCTGTGCATGGTAGCCAATCAGCTTCTAACTTCAGCTTGTTCAATTAAGCTTTGATAAAAAAAAAAATCTGGAAGCTGATTGGTTTCTATGCAGAACTGCATCAGATTTTGCACTCAACATACTTAGTGAATCAACCTCAGTGTGTTCAAACATTTTCGCCAGTATCACAATAGGAACCCTTCTGGTTTGGGAGTTGTAGGTTTTGAAAAAATCACCCCTCATTGGAGGGAGAGTAATTTAAAAAAAAACATCTCTCGGCATGAGACCCAGTGGATCTATTATTTACAGACTTATAGACCACTGGGACTCAACGTTGAGTGGGATATTAACGGTTTCATTGATAATATTTAGTCTCCTCATTCCAGTATGTGAAAGTAAATAGATGGGTTTTGAGGTTTTACCCAGCTAATTCTGATGTATGAGAATTGATACTTAGGATTTTTAGTTCATTCCATTATCATAATAAGCTGCAAATAGGTCACTTAGTTCTTCCTTTTACAGTAGAGGAAGTCATGTCATCTGTGCCTAGTCTTGCCAAAAAGAGTTAACCCAGCTCTAAGCAACCCTCTTAGCTTTTTTCAGTAGGAAAAAAACAGACACACAGATAAATATGTGACGGTTTCTTCCCCCATGCTGTGACTGAGAGCTCATTTACTTATCTCATGCAGCATACAGAGCTTCACAACCCTCCTCCTTTCTTCTCCAGCTCTCTCATGATTGGCTGCTCCACACCTCAGCATGATTGGGCATGCTGAAGTCATATGATGACTTTCCTGAGTTTTGACAGGATGTTTCTCAAAACTCAGGAATAGGAGAGTATGAGAGTGTAGAGGAGGGTGGGGAGTCTTGTGACATCACAACTCCACCCACCGAGCTCCAGCAAAAAGACCTACCCACTGATTCCAGAGTTTTGTGGGGCCGCTACTGCTGAAGGGGGGGGGGCATTTGCAAGGTAGGGATACATGCAGGAGGCTTGCATGTATATATACATTAATACAGTGCCATTAGTTTATACTGGGTGAGTGGTGGGTTTACATCCACTTTAATTAGTTATAGATATTAATATTAGTCTCTTTGATTGCAACTGGTATCCTACCATAGGTTAATTTATTTTAGGCATAATGCTTGTAATAGTTTTGGACCGGGAACTGTCCATTCTCTCTGTTTCCTTATGTCTCCAGTTTTGGGAAATATAGTCTCACTGTTATTGGTTAATTTTTCATGCATATTGGGATTACTTTATTGGTAAAAATATATTTAATATTTATGTTTTTTGTTTTTTCATATTTTTTATTCTTCTTTTTTTCATTTTAATATATTTTCTTTTTGTCAGTCACCAGTCACAGTGACACTGTTGTGGAAGCTGAAAGATTAGAACCTCCTGGGCATCACATCTCTGTGTATGTAAATGAAGGTGGTTGACGTCTCAGATTAGTCTCTTTCCTAGTCTCTTCCTAGTGGAAGCCTATTATAGAGAAACTGGGCAGGTGGAGCAACTATCTGAGATGCCATCCTCGCATGAGCCGGCTGGTGTTGACCACCGCCGTGCTTCTCTTTTGTCTGTTGCTGATTTTTAGAAGCTTCAATGTAAGTAGAAATATGTTTTTTTGATAAATCTTTTTAACCTACTGTACTATGAGGCTTCCTTCTTCTTCTTCCCATATTTTTCGAATGCCTTCATGTGGGATCCTCTAATCCTTAGAGCCATGTTGTGGAAGTTGCACTTGGGGTATCTCATCTGATCTTTTGAACCCCTGGAGCGGTGTTGTGGAAGCTATCCCAAGAAAACATCTTCATTGTCACCTGAGAATCATTGTTTTTCTTCAGTAAGAAAAATGAGACTGTGAAGTCTATCCAGATTAAACCGTGTGTATGATCTCCAGTTGTAAAATCCTATTGTCGTAAGAGGCGATTGTAATCGGTGAAGGGATGCACTTTTTTTTTTTTTTTACTTTTTTTGGAAGATTGTGTTTCCCTTTTTTCTATAGGTTTACCCTATTGTTTTATTTTATTTTTACCGTTACACACATCAATGGCTAACATTGGGATTTTGTGTGTGGACACATTCACATATTGATCTTGGAGATTGTTTATAAGAAACCATCTCTTAATTACTCTCACGTGATTTATTCATAATTATATTTTTGTATAAGATTAGCACACTTATCTTTTGTTATTTGTTTCATTGTCTTGTATTCAGACTTAATAGGTTGCAGCTTTTCTTTTTTCTGCCATAAGTAGTTTTGGCTGTGCAATTATCCTTCATGCTGATTGTTTAACCACTTCCCGGGTGTTCCATTATCCTGACCGGACGTCATATGACGTGATCAGGATAGCGCGCAATCACACGCCCGCGGGCGATCTCGGTAAAAAGCTTCCATCGGAAGCTCTTTACCATGTGATAAGCCAGGACCAATCACGGCTGATCACGATGTAAACAGGGGCCACCAGGGAGCTGACCCTAAACCATCAGGGAGATGATCAGGGAGCCCACACTAGACCACCAGGTAAGGGGCATAATGCCCAACATGGCTGGCACTCAGTGCCAATTACAGATGCCACCCTAGACCACCAGGGAATAGACACCTTAAAGTACCCACTTTCAGTGTCATTTATCAGTGTCCACTAGTGCCACCTATCAGTGCCCACCAGTACCCACCAGTGCCACCTATCAGTGCCCACCAGTGCCACCTATCAGTGCCCACCAGTGCACCTATCAGTGCTCGGTGCCACCTATCAGTGCACATCAGTACTGCCTATGAGTGCCCGTCAGTGCCGCTTATCAGTGCCCATCAGTGCTGCATATCAGTGCCACCTATCAGTGCCCATCAGTGCTGATTATCACTGCCACCTATCAGTGCCCATCAGTGCTGAATATAAGTGCCTCATCATCAGTGCCCATCAGTGCCACCTCATCAGTGCCTCCTCATCAGTGCCAATCAGTACTGCCTCATCAGTGAAGCCTATCAGTGCCCGTCAGTGATGGAGAAAATGTACTTATTTACAAAGTTTTCCAACGATAAGTTCCAAAAATATTTACTTAGAGGGGATATATAATGTATTGCCTGGGTCTTATATCGGTATATTAAGGCAAGAAGCTGGATTATTCCTGTGGTGTGTAGTAATGGCTCATAGTAAGCAAGAAAAAGCCTGCCCAGATAGCATTTGGGATCCACCTGGGTATCCTGACTGTCCGCCGTCTCGGGGGGAGAAAATAGGTTGTCTCAGCCAATCTGAATAGCAGCTTTGCATGCTGGGATAGCCTATTTTTTTGGAAGGAATCAGGTAATTGGGGTTCTTTCCACCTTAGCTGCAGCAGCTAAGATTAGCACTGAAGCCTGAGGCCTAGCCGCGTGTGAGGAGGTTCTGCCTGTGGGGGAACCGGATCGGTGCCAGCGGTAAAGGAGAAGCGTTTGCCACAAAGGGACGACCCCTCCTGTTAACAGAGGCAGGTATAGAAAGGATGGAAGACTGAAGAAATACCAGAGCAGCCTTTTCACTAGCCTGGGAGGGTGAAAAAGTGGGAACGCTTCAGCAGTCTCATCCAGGAACCCGAAATAGCAAAAAGGATTATTGCGCAAAAGGGAAAGAAAGCAGCATACACCGCATTAGATCCAATAATGCAAATAAATCAAACAAAAACAAGGTGTAGCGCTAAGTGATACAATTATGAGAAAGCAATGACTGGTAAATAGTGAATGTATCAAAAGGTGAATGGAAAAACAAATCAAGTGCAAATACTAAAGTCCCATATAGTCCCAAGGTGTGAACTTGATGAAGGGGAGATACAGGAACAGCAATCTTTAACTCCAATAAGAAAACAATAACTATGTCCAGGTCAGGGATCAAACTTCTACTGGCTAATAAAAGCAAGATGGACTCTTACCAGAATGGTTGGACCCACTCGATCGTACGATCAGTGGATCAATTGAGCTTTTGTGGATTCTCCACAGGAAAAGATGTAATCCTCCCACTCGTTGCCACAGGGATGGATGGGATCCTCCCTCTGGTTGCCAGATGGTCACGGCTTCCGTGATGTCAGTGTAGGTGGAATCCCTCTTTAGATCAACGGAAATGGCTTCAAAAACTGGATAGGAGGAATCCTGTGGATGTCCTCTCACGGGGGTACATGCGGAGAGAAAATAGCCCCACATAGTGTAGTCTGGAACACCTCTTTTTATTTTAAAACCAGGTGAACAGCAAGGATAAAATAAAGCTGGCAAATACAAAGAATATAAAAACTATAAAAGAGCAACTGCAATAGACACACGGCCCTCGCGCGGCGCGTTTCCTCCACACGGACATCGTCTGGGGTGTGGGGGCCACGTGTCCCTACCGCAGTATAAATAGACAAGAACCCCAATCAAGCAAATTAACCTGGGGTCAATGTGGATCCAGATTGTGGACCGGGACTTCTGCCCCTCTTACTCCAGGAGGTGCTGACGTGCACCTCACGCCTCTCTCTGGATGTTGGGCCCATAAATCATGTCCGGCATTACGCCAAAAGGTGCGTGGCCCAAGCCTCGTTGTGACGCGCTCTAACCAGCAAGACTGCAAAGTCAAATCCAGACGTGATCACACCATGTTCCGCTCCTCCCGACGGCCCCACTTGAGACGGCAGAAGCCACGTCATCTGCATAACCTCTCCATGAATCGGAAGCTAAACATAGTAAACCGGAAAGCGAGAGGTGCGGACAGCACTCAGGGAGAGGCGTAATGTGAAGGAAAGTCAGCATTGCTTCCGCAAGCCAGAAGTTAAGCCCAGCACATCCGGGAAATGGAAGCAGATGGCCGGACTTCACCCAGGATCTACTGGAACTCATTGACAGTTGACATAGACAAAAATAAATCACTTGGTCAGTTTAAACAATGAATAATGTCAACATTAGATTATAATAGAATATGAACAAGGCATTCTAATGGGTCAAAAAATACCGCCAATCTCCATCCCTTGGTATAGATCATATGATAAATGTAATATTATAAACAATCCCAATGTAAAACCTTGTTGTCACTAATGGTCATAAGCGCGACAATGCATGAAGGGCTTTGCAAAGGCAACCAAAATGCCATCAAGCCTCACGGACCAGAGCGACACCAGGCAATGATAGTTAAACAATTCACCAATTTAGATGATAAACAAAACACAAACCCACAGTAAACAACCTCTGTTGAACTTTGATTTATGAAACCTAACTGGCGATGATAGTCCAAGGCACGATGGTGCAGGGAGCCCCCTGGCCAAGTGGTCAATACACCATCGATCCCTACAAATCAAAAACAGTGAATAAACCTCCTGGATCTAGCAAGACAACAAAAGAACATGGGCCGCAGAGGATGGCTCATCATAGGCAACTATTCAAAATAATAAGAAAGGGACATACAAAATGAAGGAAGCAAGGGATAAATGAATTGTAAGAGGTGCAGCGCTATGTCAGTAGTTGCAGAGCAAAACCTCCACACCCCAATGGACTGTCCCTTACCAAATAGTCATGACCCCCATCACAGAGGTCCGTCAAGCCCTTCAAACAGTAGAAAACCAGTCAGCGGGGTGAAGGAAGCCGTACAGGTCAAAATCCCAATGTAGAGGTTAGCAGTAGTACTCAATAGGCAATTGGAATTAGTCCATCCATGTAAGAAATAAAAAAACATCTCATGGTGAAGTACATAATGGCTATCGAAAGTGCACCAAACGAGGAAAGGTGAAGGGAAAACACCATCCCCGATAGAAAGGACAAGCCTCCACCGACACCCTCTCACACTGCCCCTTACCCACTCTCAATGACCCCCCTTACAGAGGTCTTTCACGCCTATAGGCAAACAGAAGATGGTCCTGGGCTGGTGTGGGTCGTGGAGGTTTTATGGACAAACGATCCCTCCAATCTCAGCCTCTCAGATCAGCGTGTAATGACATAAGGGAAAAACTCCTCATGGTGCAGTATATTGAGTCAATTTATTGAATCACAAGAAGAGGTACTCACATTCAGATGCATAAAACAAGCCCCATAAGCAATGATACGATCAACGTTTCAGATGTACAAAGATGGCCGCGGCGTCCAGTGTCTGACTCCTGCGTGTAGTCTTAGGCTCCTCAAAATGCATTTCATCATAGGATGATGTCGTCAGGGGTGTGGCCTAGGTCCCACAAGTCAGGAGACACTCCTTAAATATACTAACAGCGATTGATTCCGCCGAAGATAACTTGCGCATTCGTTCCATCACGGGAATGACACCGAGGCCGGAACTACCAGAAGTGACATGTGCGTGCCTTCTACACCACGGAGATAATATCAAGGCTGGAACTACATGACAACAGCTAAAAACAACCATAGGAGAAAAAAACCTCCCACGATTGGCCCATTCCGGCTTCTTGAAGAGCCAGTCGGCAAGGATATTTAATTAAATGCAGTATGTACACATATAGAAAAGGGGCAATTACATATATAAAATGTATAAAAGTATGAAAATTAAATTTGATAGCAGCACATTAAAAACTTTAAATAGATCAATTGGCAGGAGTCAGAGGCTGGAAGCTGCGCCATCTTGTGGTTAAAAAACAAAACAATCCTCAAATAACATTAACAATAAATGCATCAATATACCAACACACAATGGTACATAATTAGATTACACAGATAATAGAAAAAGAGAAACTAACCACCCAACCCTTGTAGCAAAGGGGAGGGGGGGACTTGACTTATAGTATTGGGAAAATACATTATGCATTGTTCAAAAAACAATTGATATCCCAATCATCATTCATACCCAGTGGATTATAGGTCTTAGCTCTGTAAATCCACTGGGTCTCCAACCTAGAAACATCCCGGATCAAATTACTTCCCCTCCAATTGCCCACATAACGGTCAATCCCCAGAAATGTAGTACCCCTGGGGTCTCGGCCATGATGCTGAGCATAATGTAGTGATAGACTGTGCTTAGGGAAGCCTTTTTTATATTTGCAATATGCTCCCTAAGTCTAACCTGTAACATTCTTGTGGTACGCCCAATGTACTCAAGGCCACATGGGCACCGTATTAGGTACACTACATGTGTTGATGTACAAGTAATGAAGGGTTTGATGGGAAAGGTCATCCAGGTGAACTATGACTGAAAAAACTAATTTTTCCTGCCCCTCTCATTATTTAATTTGCAGGCTGCACATTTTCTACAAAAAAAGAAACCCTTCATGTTGTGAAAAACACAGGTTTCTTAGGAGGATCCACCACATTGGGCGCTATCCTTAGCCTCAGTGGTTGTGCCCCTCTGTAGATCCCATGAGGCTGATCTGGAAGAATCGGGCCCAGGACCCTATCATTCCTGAGCACACCCTAATGTTTCTTGAAAATTCTTTTTATTGAGGAGCGTTGGGTTGATAAGGTAGTGAAAAAGGCATATTTATATACATCATCCTCTTTCCAACCACCCCCAATCAACAGATCATTTCTGTCCTTTTCCAAGGCGTGAGTGTAGGCTGAGTTCAACTTACCTAAATCATACCCTTTTTCCAAGAATCTCTGTTTAAGTATTAAAGATTCTTGTTTAAATTGCTGAATATGGGTGCAGTTTCTCCTTAATCGCAGAAATTGACTGACAAGCACGGAATTTAACCAAGAAGGATGGTGACAACTGTCCTTACTGATGAAACCGTTTGTCAGTCTCCTTAAAATAGGTTGACGTAATGAGATTACCATTCTCAACCCTCATCTTCAAATCCAGAAAGTGGATCTCAACTTCACTGGACTCATGCTGAAGTCGAATCCCCCGATCGTTGTTATTCAACTCCCCCATGAATTCGTCCAGTGATCATTGATCAGCATTCCAAATGAGGAGGATGTCATCAATGTACCTCTTCCAACGAATGATCTCTGGTCGAGGTGCTACAGAGATGATGTCCTCCTCCCACTTGGCCATAAATAAGTTGGCCATACTGGGCGCAAACTTGGCGCCCATGGCCACACCCCTGCTTTGAAGGTAATACGTGCCATTGAACCAGAAATAATTGTGATTCATGGCACACTCCAAGAGGGTTAGAATGAAGTCCCTCTGTATATCAACCAAATCACCACTTCGAAGAAAATGTTCCACTGCTTCTAACCCATGCATGTGTGAGATGATGGTATACAGGTACGATACATCCACCGTGGCCAAAATATAGCCACTCCTCCACTTTAAATTCTTCGGGGTGTTAATGACCTGCGTGGAATCCCTTAAAAAGGACGGAGTGCTAATAACTAGTGGCTGCAGGAAATGGTTGATATATTTACCCACCCTGGAAGTAACCGAATCTATCCCACTGATGATTGGCCTTCCAGGGGGGTGTACAGGGTCCTTGTGTACCTTAGGGAGATGATACATCACAGGCACACGAGGAGCTGTAGGGACCAAAAAAGCTTTCTCTTTTTTATTTATTATCTTTTTCTGGAAGCCTTCCTACACAATAGCTGTGTGTTCTTTCTTGAACCTGACTGTGGGGTCACCCCTCAGAGGTCAGTAGGTATCTCGGTCCAACAACAAATGGAACATCTCCTGATTATAATCCTCTGTATCCATAATCACGATGCCTCCCCCCTTGTCGGCAGGTCATACCACAATATCCCTCCTCTGCTCCAATGTTTCTAAGCCCACCTTGAACATGTGGTTCATCCTATTCTTACGAACGGAGAGTTGGTCCAAATCCTTAGTGACAAGATCCCTAAACACAGATAAAGATGGCGCTAATGCCGGGGGATTAAATAATGAAGCATTGGTCAAGCCTGAATTACTTACTCCATTACTATCCACAGATTTGTCTATCCACAGATCTGAATGGATTAGTAATGAGGTACCGTTTATTGTTTATTTTCCGGACAAATCTATGAATGTCAATAAAAGTCTCGAACTTGTTCAAAAGGTCACGGGGGAAAAAACTTAAGACCATGATTTAGAACAAGTTTTTCCTCATTGGTGATAGTCTTAGTACTTAGATTAAATAAATCGGAGTCCTTAAAACCCGCCTTCTTTTTAGAGCGGACCCGCCTCCCCCCTCGGGTGCCTCTCTTGCGTCTATGGTCCTTTTGTAATTTGGGGGGCCCCTGGGAAAAAAATTCCTATTGTTGTGTGGATAGACTGAAGATCTACCATTACCATAACCACCATGGGGGTTATCATATCCCCCTTGATGATCAGGGTATTGCCGGTGGGATCCAGAGTCATGGAAAGCCGGAGAATTAACCTCATCAGGCCCCCACGGTGGATACCAATCGGATGGATGTTCGATTATATATCTATCATCCCCATCACGAGCATCAGCCAAAGGATGAAACCTATTATATGTCACAGCCTGGCTATGGTTCAAAATAATGTGTGTTTATATTGGCAAGTTCAACCATATTGTGCTGGCTGCTGTGTTATAATATCTGGATTAGTTTCTTCCAGTGCAGCAATACCTAAATCTAAGAAGGGATAAATATAGAGTGGGACATCAAGCACTGTTGATAAAGGCATTGATGTGCCACTTAACATTCATCCCATTTGGAGAGTAAGAGCGAAGCTCGTAGATCCAATAGGTCTCGAGTCGCAAAAACCCTCTCACCTTAGAGCCACCCCTCCATGGTGGAACAAACCTATCTATGGCCATGAAATGGGCACCAGTGGGATTTTTGTGGTGGCACCGGGCATAATGTTTAACAACACTATGCTTCTTAGTACCTCCAATAATATTAGCGATATGCTCACCCACCCATTTGGAAAAACTATGTGTGGTCCTCCCAACATAATGTTTACTACATGGGCATGTCAAAAGATAAACCACATTGGTAGTGGCACATCCAGGAACCCAGCAGGTGGCATGGGTGCACCTTGAAGATAAGTACAGCAGATCTACAGTGAGGTATCGAGAGTGAAGTGTTGCTATAGGAGACAGCAGTTGTTACAAAAATACAGATTTCTGCATTCAGCTTAAAGGCCCCTTTTCTGTATTGCTGTCTGCCTACTTCTATTTTTGTCTGTGGAGTCTGCCTGTTTGCACATTGCAATTGCCTAAGAGTGTCCTGGGCCTAACCCTCTCTCCTCTAGTTCTTGTTAAGAGACAATAAATCTCTTTTTGTTCATTTTAAAAGTGACTGGCGCCCAATCATTCCACCTTGCACTACACCCACCATGCCTAGTAACCTGCACCCTGAAGAGGAATGTCAGCTGTCCCTGCCTCTGGAGGTCACTACTAGGCCTCTGGAGGTCGGGGACATCACTACATTTTGGTGCCCAACGTGGGGCTCAACGTTATTTTTGCTGTGGTCGCCCCTGGCAACGGACTGCAACTACACAAAGATTTTGTTTGGCTCTGTGGGGAAGATGCAAGTAACATCTTTAATCCTCAGAGACTGTGTTATTATCCATCTAAATCATGTGGGGAAGAACCTGGTCTTTTGTCACACCAGTGCTGCAGGCAGACTCCAGAAGAGTTTTGGTGTGCTGCTGGAGAAAAGAGGTGGGAGCTGAAGTTTCTAAAGAGTATGTGAACCAATCCCTTGGCAGGGGAACGGGTTGTCACTCTGTCGAGGAGGAGACGGAGACACAAATGCCTGCACAGCCATCCATGCAATATGTGCTCCGAGATCATTGGGAAAGGAAAAAGTTGCTAAATGTGAAGAAAATGTCCGAATTCATTATTCCAGCTTCAGCTGAATATGATCCAAGGGTTATCACTAGTCTTTTCACCTCTGGAGAGACTATTATTGATACAGGCCTTCGGTTGATAACCCGTGGGGAGATATCCCTGTACATCTCCAAAAGTTCTGCAGCCATGGGAATCGTTTGCAGGCGATGTTCCTGTTTTGCTGTGTTTATGCACCCCTGGAGTCGGTGTTACCATTGTGGGGAACTGTTGTTGGTGGCTGCTCACCCACCCCCGCCATCCCAGGTGCTGAAGGTGGACTGGGTATGGGAATATGCAACCGTTGAGGAAACCCAAACTACTGCTGCTGCTGATTCCAGTGTGTCCAGTTCGGTCAAAATTGATCCTGCCCAGTCAGAAGGTACCGCATCTGCCAGACTCATTGTTCCTGCAGTGGAAGTGTCAGTTCCCACTGACATCGTTTCTTATGAGTCTTGCGCTGCCCATACTAGCTCTGACCAAGTAGTGCTGGCAGCATCTCCAAAGGAATCCAAGTGCCTGCATCTATCGCTACTACAGGTGAGGCTGCAACGGAAGGTCGTCAGCCTACCATTACTGCCAGTGGGGCTGGTTATGCCCGTTCCTTCTGTGACGTGTGAAGAGTCGGTGCCTAAAGTGGGTAAGCCAAACTTAGATGAACCATGTGCGGGATGAGTGATCATCATTTCTGATGTGTGTTCTACAGCGAAAAATATCTACCATTGCTGCAGTTAAGCATAGCCCGTAGCAGGGGCTAAGGACTATATCGTCCATACCATGTTCACTCTGTGCTTATGACCCATTGTAGGGGCTAAGAATCATATCGTTACTAATCTGGGATTGTGATTGTCATATCTTCCCAGACTGTTTCATTGCTCAAGACTAGTGTTGAGCGAACCCGGACTGTAACGTTCGGGTCCGTACCGAACTTTCGGGTGTCCGTGGCACGGACCCGGACCCGGACATTTCAAAAATCGTTCGGGTTCGGTCCGGGGTTCTGCTATTTTACTCCACGTGTTGAGAAGCTGCAGGGCAGCCAATCAACAAGTGTTTCACTGGTTTGCCCTTAGAAGCCATCACAGCCATGCCTACTAATGGCATGGCTGTGATTGGCCGGTGCATCATGTGACCCAGCCTCTTTATAAGCTGGAGTCACAGTGCTGCAGTCACATGCTCCTTGGGTTAGTGTAGGGAAAGGTAGCTGACTGCGTGAGGGACAGATTTGAGACATTTTAAGACCTGATCCTGCATCCTGAGATAGATTACTTTACTACTGCTGTCTGTGCTGTTGCT